>OY757242.1:38542143-38813989 GCA_963583935.1 Diaperis boleti | reverse complement strand
AGGGAGCGAGCGTGCGATAGTGCCGGAAATCGAGCGGTAAATGGCGCCAGCCGCCGAAGGTTTACCTTTATACTGTCTACCGTTCGGCCCTCCCACTTCCGCGCTCTCGCGATTCCGCGTTTTTACGCTTTGAGTCGCGAGTGGTTAGTTGTAGTTAGTGTACTAATATAGTTTAGCGCTCGCGCTATAGATTAAGTATAATTAATATTAGATTTTGGGTAGAGTAGACTGCAGCCAATCAGAACGCAGGACGCCGGCCGCGATCGGGGTTTTTCCGGTCGCAGGTATAAAGGCATGCCACTTTCTGGTTGGGGACAGTTCTATTCAGCCCTCGAAAGAGGTGTTCGAATGAAAACGTTTCAACAAAAAAATGAGACTTTTCTTTTAAGAAAAAGACAACTAAAAGATAATAAGAGACTAAGAAGACGAACGACCCAATTTCCCTACTGGCCTGTGGACAACATCTTCGAGAAGGCATCACCAGGTGCGAGTTCCACTCTCACCAAACCTTCTTCGACGTCGGTGGTGTACTTTGGTCCCGGTACCTTCAAAGGTAACCGCCGCCCCCGTAACACTTGGCGCCCAACTTGTGTGGCTTTTCTCCAGCATGGCTGCTGGAGGGACCCTTTGAAAATCCGAAGAGAAGAAGAGGCAGATGGGAAGCCCGCACCGACCTGGTGCCTCGAACAACAACCACCATCCACATCAGCCAGTAGGGGGCCACCTGCGGCCTAACACCAAGCAGGAAGACCACGACTCCACCAGGTCTTCCACGAAGCCACAATGGACTCTGAGATCCTCACACCATTGCGTTTGTACTTCGGGGAGTACCCCGAGGCCTTCATCGACGACTGCGGCGACTACCTGTATTATATTGGGCCAACCCGAAGAACGAGGTCACCCTCAACCTGCGATTTATCGACGACATCCCAGAGAGGTTGAGACGGGAAATGGAGGACTACACCGACGTTCAGGACGTCTGGGATGTTTTGAGGAGGGCGTACGACGGCGAGTTCGACCATTAGCTCGGTGTCCAGCCGCTAGAGTCGTCAAAAAAAAAACCTGGAGTACCCGGAGAACCTGGAGGACGATATCGACGACAGAGTAGACTCGCCGACTTTCTACGTCCAACTCCTAGAGTTCGGAGTCTACCCCGAGAATTTTATCAATGACGTCGATTTCTACATCAGTAACGACCACCCAGACGACGAATCCCAAAGAAGGTGCATATGCCAGCGACTGCACTTGTTTCCCAGCATCACTCCCTTTGCCTGCGCTAGTCTTAGTTTTTCTTCCAGGGGAAGAAGTACAAGTACAAGCCGTACAAGTCCTACAATTGTCACAATATATTTTACACTTGTAACTTTTTCACAACACAACTTATAATTACCCGTACGGCACCAGTAATTACGGAAGAATCTCTACATATGTAAACGTATTCTGTAACACAAAGTTGACACTTCTATAATTATTGTGTTACAGAATTTTCTACAAGTGTAGATAATGTTTTACATATTATCTTCAACTCTGTTGTACGTATCTGTTGCAAATATGTGGTCAAGTGATTCCGAAAGTGAGGATGAAGATTTGCCTAGAGAATATCTATTTAATATAAGGAAAGACACTTTTCTCACTGATACCAATTTGAATATCTTCTTCGGGATATTGAACCAATACTTGCAAATAGAACAGTTCGATGGCATGGATTGACACACCACCGCAAAAGACATTAATTACCCTGTACTGGTTAGGGAATGGAGATCAGTACCATGGTGTTTGCGATATGCATGGGATATCGATAATGAGTGTTTGTAATGCTGTTAATGAGATAAGATTCGAAGAAATAGTGTCATGGTCCCATAATATTTTGGATGTTGTACAAAGATTTCCTGCAATAGTCTGTTTTCCTGAAGTATGTGGTGCAGTGGATGGAACACTTATAATAATATAGACTCTCCTAGAATTATTAGAGGCCGAATAATTACATTATATATGTAGCTACATGTGTACAAATTTATTTAACTTCTACAATTGTGGCAATTTGCATTGTGATACCGAATTAAGTAGGACTTGTAGTTACAGGCAGGTTACTTGTCACTTGACAATTGTACGGTTTGTGTTACAGACCCCAGGTCACTTGTATGCCGCGAATAGACTAAAGCTGAGTGGGCGTCCTTATCTTACCCCCTTCGTCGTCCAGAATTTTTTGCTCTGTTCTCCGTTTCTATGTAGATTTCCTCTATTCTGTTCACCAGGTATTCGCAAACTTACTCCTTGGTAGTCCTTGTCTTTTCCCTTTTATATGTATCGGACACACTACACCCATCCTCCATTGACTTGGGAATCTTGATGTCTCTATTATTTCTTCTGTAGTTTGTCATCTCCCGCCGCTTTTCCTTTCTTCGTTCCTCCTATTACCACCTAATCATTTCCTTCGTAATTTCTTCCTCTTTCTCTCGTTCTATTGTTTCTTCTCTCTTTTGTCTTCTTCCCGTTTCATACTTTCCGTCTAGTAATTCTTTGAAGTATTCTCCTATTATTCGTTATGCGTTATCTTCTCATCTGCCTTTATTTTCGCCTTTCGTTCTCTGTTTATGTATTTCCAAACTTTTTTTTCTGTGTTGATTGATCTAATTTCCATTTATTCTTCTCTCTTTTTTACTTCCTTATTCTTCTCAGAAGTGAAATTTTTAGTTGCTCCCGGCATTCTTCTCTCGATCTCTTCCCATTTCTCGATTTCCTCATTTGCTTTTTTAGTCTTTTCATTTCCTTGCATTCTTTGTCATCATCTGTTTCTTCCTATTCTACTTCTTTGTTAACTTCGCTTCTTTCATTCTTCTTTCGAGTTCTTTCATTCTTGTTTCAGTATATTTTTGTTTTCCTTCTTCTAATGTTGACTTTCTTTTTTGTTGCTTTTTATCTACCCACGTTTCTGTCATTACAATTGTGTCGAATTCACTTATATTCTTCCAAAAATCGCCTCTTTTGTTTCTTATCTCCTCTCAATTCCAATATCATAATCTTATCCTTCCTTTCGTTTTCTTCTGTTACTTTTCCATTAAACTGTATACCTTATTATTTCGTTTTACGTTCTGTCTTCTTTCTCTTTCTCGTTTTTTTTTCCTTCAATTTTCCTCTACTTGAAGCTTCCTTTTTCCCTTTCACTCTTCGCTGTCACTCTTATCTTTTTTTGTATCTCTATTTCTTTCCTTGTTATGATCCTGCCCTATTTCTTAGTTTTTCTTTGTTTCTCATGACGTTCTGCTTTTGTTGCCATGTTTCTGTTTTCGCTAATATCATGGCTTTTTCCTTTATAGCACGGGTCTTTGTTATCTTCAAATCTTCAGTTGGTTCATTTCTCTCGTCAGTTTTTCCATATCTTCCCTCATCAGCTGTCTGTTGTCGTTCTTCAGCTCTCTCATTTCTTTCCTGGTGTTTAGATTTCGATTGAAACACTCGCAAACTTATACACTTGTATATTTCGAATAATTGCAGATAGTTCTTGAACGTTTCTTCTCCCGGTGGTTTCTACTTAATTTGAATAACCGAGTCTTGGTTTTAGATTGAATTTTTGTTTGAATAGAATGAATTTGAGTTCGTTTTCGACTCGTTGGTTTGAATGATTGAATGCGACTGGTTTGAATAAGAGATTGAGTGCGACTGAGTTGCGATCGTGAGCGGTGCCAGTCAGGTAAACGGTTTTACGACCCTTTGGTTTTTCCCAAACTGGCAGACGCGACGGCCGCTGCAAATATTTCTCAACACCTGGCTTCACTTGAATGTTCTTTTACGTATTTTAGGTTGTTCATAATTTCCTCAATTTTCTGTCCCATTTCTTCTTGACTTCTTCCCAGAGCTGGTGTTCCTACTGTTTTCTTGCTTTTTTGGGGTGCTTCTGGGCTTACTTCTAGCTCCCTTTTTCTTTCAGTTTCCTCTTTATCTTCTTCTTGAATTTCTCCTTTGTCTTCGCCTTGTCTCATTCTTGTTCCTAACCTAAAGTCCCTAGATAGGTATCTTACTTAATCGTAACCCTCTACACTGCGCCGTCCATTGGTGATTGCGGGCGTATATTTCTCAACTTCACCACCCCTATTGTTTGTTCCGATATTTCTTTTATGCTTCTGTTCCCTTCTTCGCTGTTTTCGTTACTTTTCTATTTTATTTGTATTATTTTCGTCAATTTTCTCCTCTTCAGTTGTCTCCACGTGTCGTCGTGTCGGTTGGTAATCTAGGAACCCTAGATTTTGCTTATAAGAACATTTTAATTGCGAATTTAGGTGACAGTATCATTTTGAATTCTCAACCTATTAATAGCTGTTACAATCAAGTCAAAACTACAAAGTTCGTTTTAATTCTTACAACTGATCAAAAAAATGTCTAAATGCAATATACAAAATCTTACAGACTCTAATTAAGTATGCATTAATTAATAATTAAAACAGATTAACTAAATTCAAAGACTTCCAAGTCTAATTACAGAAATGTTACTTCCCTCTGAAGATTGTCTTTCTGGATGAAAATAAACTCCTGTATTTTAGTAATTTTAGTAATGAATTTTATTTTATTTTGCCTCGAGACAAGTATTTCTATACTTGGAAGCAAAAATTTAAATAAACAGTTTTAAAAAAGAACCAAAGGTGCCACTAAACGGATAAAATACTGGGACATTGAAATTTTGAGCTGATTAATTTGTTCTTTTGACGACTGTCACAAGTGACTATTGATGACAGTTATTGTTTTTGAATAGCTGACGGTTACTAACAACTCGTACTTGCATACGTCAAGCACAAGTGAAGTACCTATACAGGCCGTTTCAATCGAAACGAGCCACCCTCAATAACTTTTTAGGAAAAGAGATTTTAGCAAAATCTAAAAACCGGTCAATTTTAACCTCGAGGGGGACATGTGTTTTGATGTAATAGTAGGCACGCTTGGTGCAACGCCATACCCCTGACAAGAGCGACCCCTATTTTTTAAATAGGGAATAGGGGTTGAGTGACACGTCGTTTCAAAAGTATTTTAATTGTCTTTTCAACCACATAATAATTTTTTTAATTACATATTCTATAAGTTAGTAATTAAAAAGGAAACATATTTTTAACGGATTTGTTTTGTATTAGGCATGCTTGCAAATAACGATAAAAAAGTATTCTAAAATAATTTTGACGTCATTCATACACATTCGTATTTTGTAATTAACACAAAAAATAAAATAATAAATTATCAGACTGTAATGAAGGAGCTTTTATGTACTTTGCATATTGTTATAATAACTTCCCCGACCACTGGATTGGTAGACGAGGTCCTGTAGAACGACCAGCTAGATCGCTTGATTTGAAACCTCTAGATTTTTATTTGTGGGGACACCTCAAGTCCAAAGTTTATGCGACACAACCAGCTTCTCTGAAAGATTTGCGACAAAAGATTATCCTGAAATGTCGACAAAATAACACCGGACACGTTGCGTAACGTAAGAAGCGCATTTGATAATCGGCTGTATCAGTGCATGGATATAAATGGGAATCATTTTTAACATTTGATATAAAATTAAATTTAGTGTTCAATGGTACAGTTGCTTTATCGCTCAGGAAATTAAACACGAATATTTTGTTTTCAGATTATTTTTCACTTATTGTTCAGAATATTTGGTATAAATGGGTATAATTGACGACATTATTCAAATCAATAATAAATTGTCAAAATTTTTATCGTTAATTGCGAGCATTCCTAGATACAAAACAAATCCGTGAATTTTTTTTATTTAATTACTAACTTATAGACTATGTAATTAAAAAAATAATTATGTGGTTGAAAAGACAATTAAAATACCTTTAAAACGACATGTCACTCAACCCCTATTCCCTATTTAAAAAATAGGGGTCGCTCCTGTCAGGGGGTATGGCGTTGCACCAAGCGTGCCTACTATTGCACCAAAACATGTCCCCCTCGAAGTTAAAAGTCACCGGTTTTTAGATTTTGCTTAAATCTCTTTTCCTTAAAAGTTATTGAGGGTGGCTCGTTTCGATTGAAACGGCCTGTATGTATATCAACATATCTGATTCATACTAGTGAATTATGTGAATTTTGTAAGTGCCCACAGAGTGACGCTTACGTAAATTCGTTTGAGTTGCAGTGTAATATCTAGAAGTCTTATTTATCCATTTTTGGAAAAGAAACAAAAAATAATTTATAAAATTTTTATTATGTAATTAATTAAATAAAAACGTAAAATTATTTTGTACAGAGTGTTTTTTTGTTAACTTTCTTAAAATCATGGCAGCTAGGCGTCACAAAAGTAATATTGGCTTCTTCCATTGTGCTGATGTTCGTATCTAAAATGTGGCGCACACCAACTTTGTATCGACAACTGAATTGCAGGTCGGAGAGATCAAAATAGGTGTCCTAAAAGTCCAAAAAAGCAAAAAGCCAATAGTTACAAATACTTACTTCTGTTGTTGCTGTAAACTTGTAATATTTGCGAAGACTTGAATTTTCATGGCAGGAACCGTTCCATAAACTCACGGTATACTTTATTGATTCCCTTACCGGTTTCCAAGTGATTCGAACTCGTAAACTATCCTGTGACCAATACATTTTCTGAACTTGTAGATCTTCTATGCTGTGTTTATCGATAGAAGAGGTGATGAGTGGAGAATATGTAACTAAATTTATCATAGGTTAATGCTTGTGTTAAAATGTTAAATGATTAATACCATTGGTGTAATTTGTTGTATTCAGAACTAGTTCGGCTTTTCGACTTTTCAATCGTTTCCTTCCATATTGCGCGAGAGCTTGAATTTGTAGAAAATACAGCGAATTTGGTTGTAAATCTTGTAAGAGGAACTTATTTTGATCCTGTAAAACAAAAAGAAATAAATATTTCGTAGTATCAATTATTATTATTATTGTAATATTAGTTCCTTATGAGTTTCTTCTTACATAATAATTATCTTAATCATTATGTACTTTGTCCCATTCACATTTATGAACGGATTGATATAATATAAAAATAACTAAAGATTAATATGTCATTCATAGTAAAAACGTATACCTATTATACAGGGTGAGTCAATAGTGCGAGGACGGAAGATAGTGGCTTTACTAATGTATATTACCATCAAAGCTGCACCGACTAAAATTATTTTCAGCTATATATATTTGGTGGTTCACTATTCCAGAGCCGTACTCAACTTAATTTTTTCAAATGGAACCCTGTACATACATATATGTTTTTTTACTTTCTGATTTGCTGTGTTCTAAATGCTATACTGCATATCTTTTTTATAAATTTGGAATACAAGGTTGCCAAGTTATTAATTATTTTGTGAAAATTTTCGAAAAGTCATGTGATCATTTAAAATTCTGTATCAGCATTATTATTAAATATTTGAGATTGAAATTTGGCATATCGATAAACAAAACTTGGGTCTTTCGGACGCTATTCATACAATTGGATGTTATTGTACAGGCTGTTCAAAAGAACTGACTAATTTATGCAATATTTGGACATCCATAACTTTGTTATTTTAAATGGAACATTCTGTTCATAATTAATAGTTCAAAAAAGAACTCGACATGTCGAACTAATTTCCGGAAATCAATGCACTCGTTAGATTATATACGAAAATAATTTGAGGCGATGCAGCTCTGATGGTAATATCGTCGCCTAAGAAGCAATACCGCATATCAACCATTTTCGAAAATCAGGTTTGTACTTATTCTTCTTCGAATTCTCAAGCTGCATAGGCTGCAAAACATTCTTCTTATTTTCATTAGTAAAACCACTATCTTCCTCGCACTATTGACTCACCCTGTATATAAACTTTTCGGTTTATGTATTTAATTTGATAGCTTTCAGACCTAGCCTCAAAATTTGATGTTACTTTGTGTTTTTCTCATTTTGCATGAACGACTCGGGCTCATTTGCAACACTCGGCCGCGCCTCGTGTTTCAAAAAAATCGCCCTCGCTCCTGAAAAGTGACAGCACACTTGTATCGAAAATAACTATTTTTATCACATTTTCAAACAGGAAAAAAATGTTGAGACGTTACATTTAGTTTCATAAAAAGGGGGTAAGTAAACTGGTAACTCCATATTCTTTGTCACCTACACCTTTCTTTCAATCTCAGTATTATAATCCTTTCATCGCGCCTTTTAGAAGAGGAAACTTAATACCACCCCAATCCACCTAACTAATGGATGTTGTCTGGAAACATGTATTTAAAGCTCATAACATGATTTGCTTCTTCAATCTTACAGTTAGTTCAGTTGAATATGGTTCGTTCTCTGCTTACTGTGTGTCTAATTACGAAACTTTTTTTTCAGAGCAAATTATTCCCACTTTTTTTATTATTCTTAATTACTTTTCTAAAATTTAATCGATCAATGGAAACATGGAAAGAGAAAAACGACAACTTTTTAGACTACGATGACATAAATCCTAATTTCCTCGAGGACAACTGTGGCGACAACGAAATTTGTCAAAATAATTTTAACGATGTGATTAAAAGAAAACCTAAAGAACCCGAAGAAGCTTCGCTTAAAACTGCAAGTTTTCCCAAAATGTACATACAATGTTGCTTAAAAATTGTTTTCTAGGATTTTATTCGAAAAAAATCAAATCGTTTACCATATTATTATCATTCCTCAAAATCGCTCTCTTGCTTGTGTGGAATAGAATATAGACCTCTGGATTTAGGACCTCAGTATTATCCTCGGTAATTGTCCATATTGAAAATGTTATTATACAAATTATTTCTTTCTAGACGCTTGCAAACGGGAGTTTGTAAGCCAGATTTATGTGGTGGACTCTATAAATGCACCGAAGAACGTTATAAAGTGCTAGTTCTAAAACGACGAGATCCTAGAAATCCACTAATTCCAACACCAGCAAATTTTCCAGACAATTTGAAAAACGCATGGCAACCTGAGGACGTTTTTGTAACTATAGCGTGTAAATGTTCTTTGTAATTTGCTTTTATTCGACATAAATAAATACGTGTTTTATGCAAGGGCTAAAATGTGTTACTGACCTTTGGAATTAGCTTTTGTTGAACCAGAACAGATTCTAAAGGTTTGGCACCCTGCAGTCTTTTACTCCAAAAAACCTTGTATCGTTGTACTGGAAGATCGGAACGTGGGGGTAACCAGTGCAGTTCACCGATAAGCGAACCATTCACATCGGACCATAAAGCTGTTATGGTGACATTCTGGGGCTTTTTTGGAGGCTTTGGCTCTAGAATATACATGATTTTTTGAATACTGTTACAAAATATCCTTTGAAAATGAGTGGGGTTTTCTTGTAACATTTTGACATTCAAGTATCTTTAGCAAAACTGTATCTCCAAAGTTAATACTCACTTGCAGCAATGTTAAATGTAGGGGAATTTTCAGAGAATCCTTTTGTTCCATTTTCATTGACTGCAGCCACTTTAAATTGGTACCAACGTCCAGGTTTAACAAAGTTTTTTAAAATATGATTCTCTTTATATGAGCGAGCACAAAATGACCATTCACTTAAACGATTCTCAATAAAATTGTGGCCAGTATGGTGACGCTCCTCTATTACATATACAATGGTACCGTTATTATTAATCACTTGATTTGAACTGTTTGAATTCCATTCCAAATACACTGTTCTCTTTTTCAGTCCTTCCGTTACTTTAACATCTTGAGGTATATTTGGAACATCTAAAACATCAAAAATTCAAAACCTTTAACTAAAATACAGGGTAAAAAATATTTTGTTTTCGATGCGTGTAAATTAAAAGTTGAATGATGGTTTCAATATTTATTGATCACACACTGTATATTTTGTCTACACCTCTGAATGTACATAAAACATATACGTCTAACATAAACTAAGAGGTTATAAGGAGTAGGGTGTAAAATGGGAAATAAGTAAAACAATAATATTAATTGATACAAAATTCAGTAAATGAAACACAAATTAACGTAATCATAATAACAAACGTAATTAAGAAAAGACAAAAAACAGCGTACGTCCACAACAGCTAAATTTTTAAGGCGCAGAGGCTCAATTTACTCAGAGGTTCGGCAGGTGCAGTTAATGTAGTTCCAATTAGGAAGTGGCCGAGTGTAAGTGCGGATAAATTATCGAGATTTGTGAGATATGTGTACATCTCATAAATAAACAGCGACTGGCCTATAATTTTTTTAAATGGAATTTCATTGATTTGAGGTTTGCTTCCCAAATACCGCCCACATGTGGAAAACGAGAGGGTATAAAATGACAATTAATATTGTTCTCAGCACAATCAGTACTAAAATTTTCAAACAGGTCTGACTTTATTACTAAATGCTTGATGGTTTACCTCTGTGAGACAAGAACCTTTAGAGACGTAACCAGTTATAAATGTATTTCTTTGGTAGCCAAACATATGAATAAACAAAAATATACGCTTTTATGGACCTTTTTCCACGACCTTTCCCCTCTCTTATTAAAATTGGTCTGGCGTAGTCGACGCCACAATTGCGAAATGGCCTTACGAGATTTACTCTTGCATCAAGTAAATTTCCCATAATCTGTTGATGTGAGTGGGTTCACACGTCTAGAGGGTACACAGCTATGCAATATTTTTCTACCAGAGCCAATACGATTGTCTAATTGCGGCTACATTGGCTTGAGGTCCAGCGTGTAACTGACGCAAGTGTTCTCGTGCGACAATTAATTGATGCCATTTTGGTACGAGAATGGGAAATTTTTTCCGTATAAAATATTTGTATTTAACAATCTGCCGCCTTCTCGGATAACTGAATTTTCATCTTTTCATTATTTCGTCTTTTCTAAATTTACATTCTAATGATTTAAGACGCTTTCGATAGGAACCTAAACCCAGAGATTTCCTGCATAAATCGTAAAGGGACCACGTATTTACCAGTTTTGGAAAGTTTGTGACCGTTATTTAATATGCGCTCTCAAAGAACGTCATCTTGAGTTATTACTGTTTCATTTTTAAAAAAGTGCAATTCCCAGAATTTGTTGACCATTTGCTCAAGGGTGGGTTGGACAAAGTAGCATGAACCTTGAGCTGACACATCATGTTCATTGTAAAAGGTTTGGTTCCAATTAATGAATTGCTTCTTTTATATAAAACTTAGGATCCGCTAACTAAAATATAATTTAGAAACTCTAAATTAGTTGTAGAAAATCAATTGCACTTTGAAATTCGGAAATTTGAGATATTACAACGCACGATAAATCTAAATCATAATTTTCATAATTTGAGGAAATTTTAATGTCTTTTACATTTGACACATTTGTAATGGAGTGATTAATGCCAGAAACCGATCAAACAATAGGTTGTAATTTGAGTCTTAACATCTAACAATTTTGCTACTCGTTCTGATACGAAAGCTGCTATCTAGAAGAGCTCTAAATATGTGTTCACAGACTTCTGCTGTGGGAAGTTCATTATTGCTAAAATAGACTTGATGATAATTCATTTGACTGAATGATTTTCATACAATAAAAAGTAAAAAAAACAACAATCGAGCCTTACAGTAGTGGCATATGATGTGTAACATCTGACATCATACCTTAGTAGTAAGCAACTAATAGTAATAAGCCCCCTGGGCCTCTTTGGTGGGCAGGGACCCCCTTGGTTGGGCAGAGGCCCCATTGGGCTCCCCTGGGTAGGGGGGGCCTTTTACAACGTTCACAGCTTCAAAACGTTTAGAGCCGGTATGAATTAATCAAGTCAAATAGCGCACGCTTCCCCGGCTTCATGTTACACACTTCCGCTTGCCGGTACACCGTTCCACGAAATCACTCCCACAGATTGCAGGAAAGCGAGAGGAAAGATGTTTATTAAAACGCCGAAAACCGTTGAAGAACTGCGAAAAACACAGGTCGATTTTTACGATATTAGAGGTTTCCTTGCATTTCCGGCTGTGTAGACTGCACTCATATAAGAATACAGTCTCCCGGATTTGGAATTTCTTCCGTTATTATTTTTGCATACTTCCCATTGTACCTAGACTCCCTAATTCTCGTTCTTCTTTCCTGCACTTGCACAACTCTATGTCTCTGCACTAATTCATCTGTCATTACTCTGCCTCTCTCTCGCATTCTTTCTATCTCCGTGCCTGCATACCCGTTCCTTTCGAAATATGCCTCCCTCTCTTTTCATATCCCCTTTCCTATTTCTTTCCTTTTTTCTTTCAAACACTCTTGCAAAATTCTGCACTCTCCTCTCTCTATCACTCTCTCCTCAAATCTTAATGCTCTTTTTCCTGCTTCTATTCTTATTCCATCTCTCTTTGTTTCCTCCATCACTATATACCCCGGTGTCTCTCTCTCTCTACCCCTAGCACCCATTTCATATATTTTCCTTGCACCCCTTCCAATCCTTCTTGCTCTCTCCATCCCCATATTTCCGCTCCATACATCATCACGCTTTTCACCAAACTATCAAACATCATTACTCTCCTTCTAAAATCATGTCCAAATTTTCTCTCTCCTATTCCCCATACAGCTCCTATTATCTTATTTGCTTTTTTCACTAACTCTCTCACATGTGCTGTTGCTGTGTTAGTTTCATTCATCACATAACCTAAATACTTAAATTCTTTCACTTCTGTAATTTTCTCTTTCTCCCATCTCCACTCATTTACTTTTCTCCTACCACCCCCTTTTCTGAACATCATCATCTTGGATTTCTCTACATTCACCGTCAACTTTTTCTTCCTCATATATTTCTCCATGTTTCCTATCATTTCTTTCATAGCTTTCTCCTCTCTCGCTAGCACCACCAAATCATCCGCATATGCTAAAGACCACACTTTTTCTTTGCCCACCACAACCCCCCCTGCCTGCCCCTTCCTGAACATCTCCTCTATATCTCCAATAAAAGCTGCAAACAGGCTGGGGCTTAGTGGGCAACCTTGTCTTACTCCCTTATAAGTTTTGAAACATTCACTCATCCTTTCATTCACTCTCACTCTACTTATCGTCTCTTCATATATCTCTTCTATTTTTTTTACCAGATGCTCATTTATCCCTCTCTTTCTCAAACATTCCCACAGTAAATCTCTTTCCACATTATCAAAAGCCGCCTTCAGATCCACAATGAATGCATATATCTTGCCACCTCTCTTTTTTATCTCATTTCCTGTTATGTGATTCAAGATATATACATTATCCATGGTCCCTCTACCTTTCCTAAATCCCACCTGTCCGTCTGGTAACACCCCCCTCTCATTCATTTCCTTCATCAGCCTCTCTTCCACAATCATCGCGTATACCTTATATGCTGTATTTAGGAAAGTGATCCCCCTATAATTACTGACTGTATCCTTTTCTCCTTTCTTATTTATGGGGCATATTATCCCCTCCTTCCACTCTTGGGGGAATCCCTCTTCTTCCACACTCCATTCATTATCTCTAACAACCTGTCAACTTCCCTTTTCGTTCCATATATCCACGCTTCATTCTGTATACCATCCCTCCCCGGTGTCTTTTTTCTTTTCAGTTTTCTTAGTTGTTGCTCTAGTTCTTCTCTTGTTATCTCTTCTATGTCTTCCACTCTTTGTTGTCTCTTTTCCTTTTCTTGTCTGTTTTCATCACCCCTCAGCAACTCACTGAAGTACTCTCTCCATTCCTCCATAGTAATTCCATCACTCACTCTCTCTCTCTCTTTTTCTTTCTTTCCTTATTTATGTATCTCCATACCTCTTCTTCCGCCTTTATACCCTTCATCTTTAGCTCTTCTTCCATCCGTTTCTTTTGGTTCTTCTCTTTCCATACTAAATTGTACCTTTTGCGTGCTCTCTTGTACTCTTCCTTGGTTGCTTTTTCTTTTTTCCAATTTCTTAGTTTCCTTTTGCTTCCTGCTTCCTTTCCCTGCATTCTTTATCCCACCACTCGTTCTTCCACAGCCCCATCTTCTCTCTTATCTCTATCTCTTTTTTTTCTGTTGCGTTTCTTATGTTATCGCTCAGTTCCCTCACATTTTCGTTTATTTCTGTTTCTTCGTATTTTGCCTCCCTAAGTCTTGCTCTATAATTTTCTTTTCCTTCTTTTCTTTCACTTCCTCCATCTTTCTCTCTTCGTTTTGTCTTTCCTTCACTTCTAAAGGCATATGGTCCGATTCCATTCTTTCTCCCACCTTCTTCATTTATTATAACAAATCAATAACTGTCTCCCCTCTTGATCCAATATACGTATACTCCCATTTCTCATTTCCTGTGCAATTCCCATTAAGTATGTCCCACCCTCTTTCTTCTACTAAGCTAATCAGTACTCTCCCTTCTGCGTTTTCTGTTCCATCTTTTGTTGATCTTCCTTCTATTGTTTCTTGTTCCTCTTCTATCCGTCTTCCTTTTCCCCCAATTCTTGCATTAAAATCCCCCCAATCACCAAAGTTCCTTCTTCTTGCTCTTTTACTCGCTCTTCTATTATTCTCTTCGTTTCCTTCATACTTCTGCTGTACACTGTTACAATTCTCCATTTTCTCTGTTTACTTTTCACCGTTCTTTCCATAATCCCTCTTTCTTCTTTTGCTTCAGTTCCATTTTCTCCTTTCAGTCCCTCTTTCACCCCCATTATTATCCCACCTTTAGCTCTCCCTTTCTTGCTTTCCCTCTCTGCATATTGACATTTCCACTTAAACTCTTTCGGCATTCTCTTTTTCAATTTTTCGCACCCCTTTTCTTCCACCCACGTTTCTACCATTCCCACTACGTTAAATTCTCTCAAATACTCCCAAAATTCATTCTCTTTGTTTTTTATTCCCGCTACGTTCCAGAATACTATTCTTATTTGCTCCTTTTCTCCTTTATTCCTCTCCGTATTCGTTTTCCCTTTTCTGCCCTGTCGTCTTTTTCTTGTGCACTTATTCAAAAATTTTCTGTATCTAACTCCCCCTTTTTCTTCGTCCCACCTAAACCCTTTTCCCTCTATCCATATCTTTTTATAACCCACTTTCACTCGCTGTCCTTTTGGTCTTTCTTCTTTGGCTATCGCTCTTAATTCCTTCTGTATATGTCTTTCCTTCTTTGTCAGATCATCTTCTATGTATACTCTCTTTCCTTTTTTTTTTCTCTTAGTTTTCTTTCTTTTTTCCTCTTTTCCTCCATTTATTTTATACATCTCTCTCACAGTCACTTCTACCTCTAATTCCACCTTCATCCATTTTCCAGTTTCTTCTCGCTCTCGCATTCCTCTTCGTCCAATCCCATTACTACAATATTCTTTTTTGTCACTCTTTTTTCCTACTCTTCCATTTTCTCCTCCAATTTTTTATTTTTTTCTTTTAGTTCCATCTTTTCTCTTTCCCATTTTTCTTCCTTTTCAAGCATCATAATTTTGAACTGTTCCAGTTCCCGGCTCATCTTCCGATTCTCTTCCTTTATCTCCCCTACATCCTCCATAATTTTTTTCAGCATCTCTTTCATTTCCTCATCAATTGCCTTTTTAACCGGTGATCTTTCTAACTTCTTACTTTTCCTAAAGGGGTTAATCCTCTCTTCCGACTCTCGCCCTTCTTCTCTTTTTCTTTTGTAATCTTCTTCTCTCTCGCTCTGACTACCATTTTTTTTCATTCTATTTCTTTTTCACTTTTTCACGCTTTTTTATCCACATATCTTATCGGGCGCCGCAAAACACATCCGCTCGGCTCAACTGCTCGATTCGGAATGGTCATACTTATCTATTAGTAGATAGTGGGTATGCTTGTAAATCGTATATGTTAACACCTGTGTCGAATCCAAGAACGCCCGCCGAAAATCAAACTTATTCATTGACGCGACAATAATTTTCATTAGCTGTTGGTCTGTTGGAATTGACGATACTGTTGACGACTGAATTGACGACGTCTTGACTTTAAAACTGGAGTTGTCATTGGTAGTTGGGATGGTAGATCGTGGTAACTGGGATATTGTCGCTATAGAGCTCACCGCAGTACTGTCTTCTATCTGACTATTGGGAACGGGTACGACAAAATTTGTTGATCCCTCTTGATTAGGAAAGATCGGTTTCTTGAATTACAATTTTTGTTTCGAAGAGGACTAGTGAGAAAATTTCCAAAGAAACTTGATGAGGAGTCATACGGATTCTCTAGAGGTCTAAACTGATCAATTTTATTAATCCCTCATCGTGATCACATATTAAACGCCCATCATTTTCTGATACCTTTCTCTTTTTTTCTGAACCACCAGAAATTATTTCCACTTTGTCCGACAACAAATCCATTTGTAGTTCCTTTATACAAGGTGTCCCAACTAAAATTTAACCCCCCAACAATTCCAATTTCGAAAGAAAACGCTCGAGCAGGTTAATTTTGTTATTAAGGGGAATCAAATTGTACCAAACTTTCAAGTCTTAGATCTCACCCTTTTAGCGAGGGAATCCACCCCCTTAAAAAATTCAAATGGCATGGGGGGTCGTGTGATACATCATTTTAAAGCTTCAATCAGAATGAAAGCAGACATTTCAGCGAATGTATTGAACAAAAATACATACACCTTGGATTTCCAGTGGCCTCACAAAAAATCCATTTTAAATTAACATTAAGTTAAATCTAATTACCTAGCTGGCCAATAGATTGCACCTCGGCGACATATCCATCGGTCTGGAAAACGTTCATTAAGAAAACCTAAGACATCTGCAGCAAAATGAGGAGGAGCTCTGTCCTGGTGAAAAAATATTTAAAATTTCTCGATTTAACGTCAATGGATTTTTTTTTGTGGGGTCAGTTGAAATACAAGGTGTCTGAAACGACACCTGCGTCGTTAGCAGAGCTGCGCGCAAGTATCGTTGCAGTGTACCGTTTGATCACGCCAGAGGTGTTGCGCAAAAGTGAGGAAAGCATTTGAACAGCGCTTGTATTTTTGTATGGAGGTGGGGGGTTGTCATTTTGAGCAAAACATACGCTAAAATGTTTGATTTCATTATTTATGTTCAGATTTGTTCCGATTAAACCTTTTTAATTATCAAAATGTGCGGTTCCCAAAATAACAGTTAGTATTATATTATGTAGATTTTGAAACTAAAAAATTCATCCTTTTTTTGTTGAAACAAGTAAAATTGATAAAAGTAGGTCTAGATAGAGATTTGAATAAGCTTTAAAATCCTGAATGTATCACACGACTCCCCGTGCCATTTGAAGGAAGTGGCTAAGTTTGGTACCATTTGGTCCCCCTTGATAACAAAATTGACCTGTTCCAGAGTCTTTCGAAATTGGAATTGTTGGGGGGTTCAAATTTTCGTTGGGAGTACCTGTATGCTTAGCGTGAGCGTTTCTTAGACCCGTTTGCACCGTATTTTGTTAAGTATAACTTATTTTAAGAACGACTTAAATCCAGTCCAGCTTAAGTCGTCCTTACAATTCAGTGCGAGGATAACTTGTCTCGTGGTAATTCCTGGTAATTATTTTCCACATATCTTCATCGGCCATTCCGTTATATTTTTCGAGAAGATTTAGCAATCTTTCTTTGTGCATGGGAGTTAATAAAATATTCTTGAATATTTTCGTGAGGCATGTTATTTTTTTAATTTTGCCTTAAAGTTAAAAGGTTTTGACTGCAATGGTGTGCGATTTGAACTTCTGCACACGTTAAATTTTGTGGAAATCTCCTTCCCCTAGCACGTTTATTTTCCATTTTTTGGAAAGTTTTGAACACTTTTACACAACAGGACCCGTCTGTATACAACAGAAATCAAATGGCAATATAGTTAATTGTTTATTTTAAATTGATGATTAAGTTGGTGGAACGGACATAACATTAATATTGTAAATTATTATTAATTAACAATTTACTACTTATCATTTAAACCAAATTTAATTCGTGTTGATGCAATCGCCTCTTCTGGTAAAGCATTTTGAGCTAATGTTAATTTGCGTTTTATAGCTCCTCGCTTTATATTTAAAGATGAAAGTGCTTCGGCAGTCATCATAATGCCGAACCAACCCATTAATTGAAATAGGAAAATGGAAAATGGCTTTAAACTGCAGTGACTGGTATGAAGTCTAATGTCCACGTTGCGGTTGACCTGGTTGTGGTTTACGCTGCCTAAGGACGTCCTGGCCGTGGGGTTTTTGATGATACGGGTGTAAAAACACGTCACTTCATAGTGATTTATAGTGATGATAAATCTAGCTCGAAGGACCAAAATGATGCGTGTAAATCAAAGTTGAATGATGATTTCAATATTTATTGATCACACGCTGTATATTTTGCCGATCTGTCGCATACAAAAAGTGATAGATTTAATACATTACTGAAGTCCCCAAGATCTTAATTATAACACACGTTCATGTAAACCGAACATTATGAATCATTTGTGAAGGCCCGATAGATTTTCGTCAAGTAGAAGTGAAACATTGTCAATCTATCAAGATCTGTATAAAATTTCAAGACAGGCTGCTTGTGATTGTTGTTATAATATAGAGTTTCCCGTTAACGTGCATAAACAACAATTATTATTAGAATCATCTTTAATAAAGATATGGGTCGTATAAATTGCACATGCAGTCTTTTTATGACCACCACCAACCATAATTCTTTTGAAACTTTATCCACACATTAAATCATGTTTTATTATTCAGCCATACTTTACAGAGGTTAAAAAATATTGTAAAGAAGTGCCCACATCCGTACATTGTATCTTAAATGTAACGAATATTAAAGCAGTTAAAATTGCATACATATTTTAAGTGCATTTTCATTATGCTGGAAAACTTTCGTCGTAAATTCAAAAAAGAATTTAAAAGTCGCAGTTGTTTTTCTTTTGTCTTTATTGGTTGCGCTAATCTCAGTTACTTTACGCCTATTATGCACAATGAAATGTTATTATCGCATTTGCACTAGAACGCTTGTCGTTAACATCATAAGAAGTTAATCGTTTTTCGTAATCCTTGGTGGTCCTATTGGAATTCAGCGCAGGAGTTGTGTGGCAATAATTAGGCCATTATTTTTATATCTAAACCAGTTTCGATACCTTGATGAAAATCAATCAGCTAAAGGCTTTAGTCGCTCATTCATTTTGATGTAAAAACTTATCGTTTTTTAACTCGAGAGAAAGAGTCACGTATAAATGAATTTAATGCCGCTAATAAATAACAAACTTATTAGGAGAACTAACGTTTAACTACGTTTAGACAAAAAGTAACCTAATGTAAATCGATGAGGATTATTACGGGAACTCTAATATCAAATTCTGAGAATGGATAAAACGACTTTTTATTGTATTATGGATTAGCATAAGTTTTAACTTACCAAATGCAGATAATAATCCTTCAGGATGTTGACAGGTTATTCCACAGCTGTGTCTGCAACATTTAGTCAATCCAGGACATTCATTGTCTTCACTGCATGCATTAATACAAGCACGGTCAAAAGGGCCTAAAATAGTGTCGTTTTTCGGACATCGTCCAGATTTGTTGAATGGCTTCATTATACAGTCTTTAATACACTAAAAAAAACAAAACCCCGTTATATCATTTTTTACTTATAACATCATTAAAAACTAGTCTAGGATAACATCTAGATGTGTTAAAATAAAACTTTTGCTCTGGTAATAATCGATCTTATTTACCAGGGATTTAAATTCGCAAACGTAAAAGTTTGACATGATTAAATTTAAAAATTAGTAACAACAGTTTAACAATACAGCTCTGAAGGTATGTCAGTTGTATATTACCTACTTTATTGGGTTGATGACCTTCGGATGCAGTTTATATATATGCGGCACTTTTATGGATGTCAGATTTGAGATTTAATAATTTTATTGTAGCTCCAGCAGATCTGTTTATCTGCAGGTAATACTTTTAGATTCTGACATCTCTATCAGTATAGGTGCCTTCATGACAAGCGCACTTGAATAACACATTGTAAACTTTCAAAACAAAAAACAAAACTATTCGTCCAGTAGGCTTTGCATGTCAAAATTCTCCATCTAGAACCATTTAAGAAGCTCGGATATTAGTAGGCACCTAACACAAACTAAAACTTTGGAGAATATAAACACTGCTCTATGGGTACAATCTAATGCAGGACATAGTTCAGGAGATGACTCTTTTAAATAATTAATAAAAAATAAATCAGTTTTTTTGGGGACACCCAACATAGGACATAACTTTTTGACATTCCTTCAAAAAATTATTGTAATCAATACTTTATTGTCAACTGATGCTGATGACGTTACGTGTCATTTAATATTTTTGTGACTGACACTCACTATAGCTAAAAATAAGGTTGTGATAAAGACTGCTTTACCTACATCTTAAATGCCAATGTGGAATGTCCCCAACTGTAATGGGTTTAATAATTTTCCAAGCAACTGATTTGTCATTTAATATTTTGTAATAATAAATTAGGGTCATCTATATTATATTAACCGGTGCAGCTAATAGACGTATGCAAAAAAAACGATATAATTATGGTGCCGCGGGCCATCAGATACGGTGCATTTCTATCCCTCGCGTCGCTACCGATGATCATTCTCATTCTTCTGTCTAGCCGACATCCCTAATATTTCACTAGTCAATAAACGAAAGTAAAGGTTAATTTAATCGTTTTGGTATAGGATTTACATATTTCCTTATTTTAATTCAACACAATATTCTTGTTGGATACCTAATTAATTATTCGTAACAAACTATCGACATCATAATTTATGTAAACAGCGATCATGTATAGTAGCGATCTTATATAAAAATGTATTTATTAATTTATTAAAATAAAGCTGTCCTTAATTAACATAAATAATGCAACCGCTAATTTACAAGCTTATTTACGTTACAAGATAACCGTTTTTTTTTAAATAAGACAAGAATGCACTTAATCAACACATGAATTAGTTGACATCAAATTTATTTTTACTAATAATCGATAATTATCTAGATACATCGAAGCAAATTCAGATGACCCCCTTTTATCTCCATAAAAGTGCAATTTAATATGTAAAACCTGACTGACTTTTTTTTCATAAATTAATTCCACACTAAAAACAACTAATAAAATATTGCTGTTGTAAAGGTGTTGCTGCAAAACTATTTTTCTCTGCCGATATATGCATCCATTGTGTTAGACCTTCGAAGAACTGCTCATTTGCAGATAAGCACGTAAGTGAGTGATAAGAGGGAAATTATCCGAAAAAATTATACAAAATTTCTTTCTTATAAATAATGCAGAAGTGTCTGCGCTTTGTGTGACAAGTGTGTCTCTAAACACCTAAATTATTGAATGCATGCATGCACATCAGCAATAAAATGTCTGTTCTAATTAAACCTTTTTTATATAGTGATACTTAAGTCGGTATCCGTAGAAGGAAGTTGCAACTATTAATTAGCGTAAATCGTGTATACTTAAGTATCGACTTTAATCCTAATATTTGTGTTTTTGTAATTGACTTTATTTATGCAATTTATTAAAGAGCGCCTTTTCAGTTGCGTAATATCCGCAATTGAAACAATAACGTTTTTGGACGTTTAACATCTTTACTTAAACACATTCTTAAAGTAATTACCCTGTCGTTATAAAATTTTCTAAACTTCATGTACCCAGAAGTTATTGATGGTCCTTAGAATTGGAAAACAGTCTGATACGATTAACCGAAAAAGTGTAATTTAACTTGGTGCTTTATATTGGTGGATCTTCGAGGCGCCTTCTTCTTACATAATTACATACAAAAGATCGATTACCTACATATATTTAATTATATATTGCATTAAGTAGAAACTTATTAAATTTACAATAATAATAATTATTGTATTAATTCTTTGCTTTGGCAAATATCATTTTTTAAGTAAATAATGCGCAAGGAACATTGCTGCTTTCGATTTCACAGCCTTGCAGGAATATAATAAAAGATTTATTTACCAACTTGGCAAATTCTTAATAATGTCTAGTTGAAGGGCTGTGCTGAAGTTTTGAGTAAAGTGATAAAAAAAACAAATAGTAAAAATTACTTCTTAAGTTCTATAAAATTATTTAAAACCCCATGCTCAAGTAAAAAAGGTGGAGTAGATTTGGGTCATAAGCGTTTGCAAATTTAAATTTCTTACCACATCTCTGTCCACCAGTGACATGCACTGAGCTTCGCATCGCGCAACTTTTAAAGCATCGTACTGCTCGTACTGCATGCGGGTTTTAAATGCGAAAACACTACCCCACAGTGGAAGTACCACACACCGCAATAAAACTACTAGTTGCACCACTGCCGCCGTCATTCCAACTGCACAGCGGGTACGATTGAACCATCAGCATCACGGTCGTACCGACTTCGCAATGGCATGATGCTCTTGACATAACAGTTGATATAGCCAAGTTACCGCTTGCTGCATCCCCGTTTGTTATGCGGTACTTACCCACTTTCATCACCTATATTTGTACCTGTTAACGGGAACAACTAGTACGTCGCATAATTCGGTCCTCGACGGTAAATAATTGGAGCATCTTCGGTTTTTGGTACACATGTGAAATCTGATCTTTACAACACCGTTGGATTTGATATCTTTCGATAATTGATTATTATTTATAACTATTTATCAAGTATTACACACAATTTTAAATTAACCAAAGATACCATTTAATTTTTTTTTAGTTTTTATTTTAGGGTTCCGTACCCAAAAGATGCCAATCTTTTGAACCGTAATAGGTAGACACTTGAAATTTTGTGTGCGCACTACTATGGCCGCTATAACAAAAAAAACAATAAAAATAAAATAAAGGGGGTCCCCAAGTATTGTTAAAAAATATGTAGTGTTAAATATTGTAGGGTCGTTGGACGGTGGTCCGGAACGCTTCGTATGCGATTCCGACTCGATTCCGACTCCGATTTTTTATTAGATATGTGCACCCAAAGTAGTAATGGCAACAAATTGATAAAAATAAGTCTGTGAATTTTATTGGGTCCAAGAGATACAACGTTTGAGCACTCCCGCGATCATTTAAATACATATAAATAAATTATTTATCAACTTTGATGATAACCGGTGTCATTTATTACGTATTTGTATCTGGTAAATATTATACCATTGTTACATCTTATAATGAGTTCCTTTTTGATAAAAATATATGATTTTTTTTTCCCGCTACATGGAGAATGCAACACTATACAGGGTGTCATGGATAAAACGGCAATAAATTTAGGGGGTAATAGAGTGAACCCGTTACTGAAATTTTATGTAACAATACGACTACAATTTCGGGGAAAATAAATACTTGTGATCTAATGCTGTTTACCGCACACGCTACTCCAATGAACCAACATTTTCTCGCTCATCAGAACTCAGAATTTTTCATAAAAAATTGATGGCACGCAAAAAGTTTAAATGCTGATTTGTGATATGTAGTGACGCAGTGGCTTGATCAAAATTTTGAAAACAGTTTGATAGATCGGAATGGTGCAGTTACGTGGCCCCGCACGTTTATCAACGTTTTTAATCGTTTGCGAAAAAGCATGTTATGCCTAACGTTAGTTATGCCGTACTGAGTCCGATTCAGATGTGGCGGGTGTTGGGTGGCTCTAAGGGTTTTTCAAATCTTTCAGGAATTTAAAGTACTAGTGATCGCCAGTCACTCGATATTCGAGTGGTATGTATTGGATTGGTAAGCGAAACAATGTAAAAAAAATGAATACTTACGTAAATAGTGTTGAATAAAGACTGGTTACCATATTACATATTACAATTTTTAATTGTGATGTTGAATAACAAAAGGTCTGATTAATAAAAAAATTAGACGGAATAATTTCTTTATATAAAATTCATTATTGTGCGGTCTAAGATGCCCCTGATTAAATTGCTTGGCAATGTAGAAACATGTCCGAAGACAGGTTGTGGTTTACCCTTGCGATTTATTAATGGTCATAGCGAATGCTAACATGATTGGAAATTAGGTGTGCCTTAAGGAAAATGAAAATGTACCAGAATATGTTATATGAATTCTGGGTATTAAAATACGTTTCCCAGTTGATCGTCCGGTTCAAATTTCGCAATCAACTGTATTTTGATACAATCGTTTAACACGCATTCTTGTACCACCAATTTATGTGGAGGCAATGCAGTGGGAATAAATTTAAAAACTCAATCGGAAACCGAATCACAACTGCTGTAAACGTGCTCTATACCGGGCATTTGTAGAAGTTTTTTTTTTAATAAATGCGAAATCTTCATTTTTGCACAGCCAGGTGTAAAGTTGAACAAATAGCATAGTTTTAAGGGCATTCTTGACTTCTCGCCCTAAGCCCAAAAAGTAATCATTTTGGTCCTAGAACTTCTCGCGCCCAATTAATAAAAAATCATGTTAACTAATTTTTATTAATATGTAAAGTAATGTTACAATTCATACAATTTATTTTGCAGGTAAGTACTTGATTTTTCACCAAAATAAGCCAAAAACATCCTTTCTGAGTAATTTCTTGCTTGCTTTACTTCGCACCAATTTATTGACAAATTCATTATAAGCCTTTTCATACAATAACCGTGATTTCTGTTGCATTCTCCGCCGCTATCTCAATTGCTTCTGGGACAGCATTTTCATCACAATTTTAATCCATTTTATAATTTTTTATTTCATACGTATAGCAAATCGACTACTGCTATTTTTGAACTTCTTTTTACTTTTAATTATGGTGCTCTACTACTCCGGTTATGCAAAAAACATTGTATGTATTTCGGCCAAAAACTATATTATTTCGCCCTTAATACATAAATAGCTATTTTGGGAACCAAAATAACCCACCGTAAAATTTCTGAAGACATAATAAGTTATAAATCTTTTTTCGGTAATTTATTTTTATAATAATTTATTACGGTAACCCTTGATCTCTTTCCAGGAACGTCTATAACACCCCGAGCGTCCCGAGGCAAAATACTGCAGTGAGGTAAATGCCAATTCTCTAAACCACTTACGCAGAAACCTTAGGGGAGGGGCCAAGCTGTTAGTTCGCCAGCTTGTTACTTAAAACGATTCTCGCTCATTGAAGTTTGTGACTGAAATGGACGGGCATCCGGGGAATCCGTGGAAAAATTACATGCAAATAATCAATGAACCTGTGAAATTTTTGAAAACAAAAAGTAATCTACCGGTGTATCTTATCAATGTCTTTCATTTAAAAAAACAATTATAAAAATCGGTGCAGTACCCACTGTTTTATTTGCTTCAAACGATTAATGTTCAACGATTAAATAAATATAGATTAAAGATTGCCAATTCAAGTAAATTTTGAAAAATTGGTTTACTTGTTGATTTTGTGGTTAAGACTATTGCAGGTATTTCCATGACACAATGTGTATGGCCAAGACTGGCAAACAAAAAAAAAAAAAACAATTGAATAAATATTATTCGATTAAAAACATCACGGCGTCGTCCATGATGTTCTGGAAGTAAAGTCTGAAATAATTGTCGAAAAGAACGTTGCAGGCTGGGACCAGTCGCATCGGTCAACCAGTCGCATCACAGTTGCCTTTATCTGTCTGGAGTGCCGCGCGATGTATAAATAAATAGACGAGTCCGTTTGCGTGATTTGTAAATAGTGTAAATAAAATCGAAAATATTTTATACATTTTATGAACCCTGAAACGCAACAATATTAACAAGCCACTATTTATACTTAATGCACTTTTTTAATGTTATGCATTGGACGATTCAAAAGTTCATAATTCATGAATTTAACTTCAACGATTCAAAATTTACAAGAGGAGAGATTCAAAAATTTTCATCATTATAAATTTTCATTTTCAAATTCATGAATTCAAGGCCTAACCTTCAAGGCGTAATTTTCCGATTTCAGTTGTACGATTCAAAATTTACAATTTAAGAAAACATGCAGACAACGATTCTAAACTTACAAAAGGGTTGCTGAATTTAAAAATTCAATATGTCAAGGATTTTAGATTCAAAAGTTCACGAATTCAAATTTGAACGACGGAAAATTCACGAATTCAAAACTTTAACTATTCGTAATTCGTAAATTCCTAAATTCAAAATAATGATACAAAACTTAAATTCCATATTTCAACGTGTCATAATTTGCAGTTTCAAGAATATAACAATTCACACTTTGCAAATTCAAATTTGCAATTTCCGAATTCAATAATTCTAGATTTCAGTGATTTAGAATTTGTAAATTCACGAATTTAAAATTACTAACGCTTCAATGTGTATTTTCCGATGTATTTTCCTTTGTCCTCATACAACTTCTTGTTTACATACTCCTTATAATTATATCTTATATTGTCATGTCCTTGAATATTTGCGTTTATGGGAGCTGGAGGTCCACTTGTTCAATAGGATTAATGTCAGGACTTCTTTAGGAGCTTTTGGTAAGAAATTAATTTTAATTTTATTATTAATTTAATTAATAAAATTGATTTTTTTATTTGCAAAAAAAATACAATGCAAGTAACGTCCTCCTAATTTTTATGCCCTACCAACGTCTAGATTACTTATTATTCCACGCAAATGGAAGGTAAAGAAAGTGTCAGGGATATAGTGATATCGAACAAATAAACGAGTGCAAAATAAAAAACCTGCTCTCCGATTTGTACACGTGCTATTCAAAGATCGGCCGCCAACAATCAAAGAATGCCGCCGCTTGATTGTCGATGAGCGGGTTTTTTTATTTTGCACTCGTTTATTTGTTCTATATCACTATTTCCCTGACGCTTTCTATATAATGTAGCATTTTACTCACAAGTGATATGATGTTAAAAGGGATGAATTACTATGGTCACACAATGGTAAGACATTAATTATTTTTTGAAATGTCATTTAATTTAAATATTTTTATAGTTCGACACTTTCAGAATTTTCAATTTTTCGCTTGTGTAAACACTCTGTCAGATAAACGTCACACAACTTTTATGGATTTTAAGCAATTTAAAGCCTTGCCGCGGTTGTGTCGAACTATAAAACGTTGTATTACACTCGTTCCGTGTAATTTTGGGTGCTTTCCGGCACTCGAGGCTTAAAAAGTCATCGTTTCACTCGTGCTTTATTAAGCCCTCGTGCCGGAAAGCACCCAATTTACTCAGGAACTCGTATAATAAATAACTATTTTTATTTTTAACGTTTTACAAGAAATTACACGCCGAGCATAAAGTCGTATCTCACACGTGACCGAAATGTCATTGTAAGTTTGGGAGATGTGTATCACTCGCTGACAATGAAGCATTTCTGTCACTTGTAATATAATCTACTATTATTACGTCTAAATTTAATAAGTAGTAATAATGTTAATAAGACCACTTCCATACCCAATTAAATTTTAGAGCTTCGCGCTCCAAAAGAGTTTTGTAATTTTTATTTACCAAAAAAAGATACGTAAAGGCGTAGTTCGGGTCCGCGCCGTAGATTTTGACGTGAAAACATCGTCGGGATAAAATCTCATTTTTATCCTAGTAAAGCCTCGCAAGCTCTTCACAATGGCACTTGAATGAACGTTCTAGCTAAATGCGTTTTCACGCTACACGAATTTATAACTTTATTATACAACGCTAATTCGTTTTCTTTTCGACGCTGTCGAAGCTCTCGCATTTGCTAGGACTATTTAGTTTTATTGGATTCAAACCGAGCATATTTACGACGACTATTTGTTTGTAAAAACTTTTTAAACCAATTCACCGAAATATATTTTTTTTTTTGTGGGTGCTGAAACCGTATTTGGTATCAGTTTTTTTTTTATTAGGTTACAATTTTTACTTACCAATATTTTAGGCGCTTATTTTTTTATTTCCTTTCCCTTCTTTTTCTTTTTCTCCGATGTGATGCATTTTGTTGTTCTCTGTGAAGTGTCCAACACTAATCATCAATTGATATTCCACCGTCCCTGGTATCGTTTCTCCTTTCTCCATCTCTTTTGTGTCCCGATGAAACCGTTCCCCTTGCTCTTCACTCACATCACCCGAGTTCTTAAGAAAAAAGTCGAGATGATTGTACAAGAGGTGGACTTTAAGGTTCATCAGATAACCAAGAGTTTTGAACTTGTCTGTAACTGGCTTTCATATTGCCCAAAAACTTAGTCAAAACTTCTTAAAATGATATCCAAGCCTGCTTTTCCTTTATACTGATAGTTGCTATATACAGGCTGTTCGGTAATTCGACAGCCATCTCTTTAGGAATCGTAGGGGCGACCGCCCTGAGTCCCAATCTAGTGTTAAACTTTCTCCCCTTTGACTCCTTGAGAAGCTACA
The DNA here is from genome assembly GCA_963583935.1 of Diaperis boleti. Lineage (NCBI taxonomy): Eukaryota > Metazoa > Arthropoda > Insecta > Coleoptera > Tenebrionidae > Diaperis > Diaperis boleti. Next base: position 38,785,828 of record OY757242.1, on the reverse strand, counting down.
GGTCTCAAAGTTCACCCAATCAGAGATTAGGTCAGAATTTAGTTTGTGATCATGAATCCAAGCTACCTGAAAAAAAAATCCGGCTACCGTCAGTGTCACAATTTTGATTAATTGAAGCCAGTGGTGTTCATAGTGGTATTTGAACATGCACCTATGGTGAAGTCGGTGCCAATAGTAGAGCGGCAGTGAGGTTGTACCGAGAAGGATCGTCACATCCCCTATCGCGGTGTGTTTTCCAATTTGGATCGGCGTATTCGAGAATTTGGAAATTTAAGGCCTATGAATTACGACAGAGGTAGACCTGTAGCCGATAATGCTGTAGCGCGGGATGAACAAATATTGGATATGGTAGCCGCTGAACCCACTCTTAGTGTGCGCGAGATTGCTCGCAGAATTCATGTTCCAGCGACAACGGTATGGACAACAATCTCGAAGGAACATCTGCATCCATACCATATTAATCGTGTCCCAGCTTTAGTGCCTGAAGATCTTCCAAGAAGGCAGCAGTTTTGTGAATGATTTCCGGAGAGATGCATGGCCCGTTTTCGTGGCCGGTCAGGAGTATGGATTTAACTCCGTTAGATTTTTATTTCTGAGGGCATGTGAAATCGGTTGTTTATGTCATCGATATTCCTGATGTGAACGAATTGCAACACAGAATCCTACTAGCGTCTGATCAAATCAGGAATACCCCAGAAGTTTTTGAAAACGCTAGAAGTTCGTTGTTGAGACGGGCCCTTCTTTGTATACAGAACGATGGTCGCCGATTTGAACATTTATTTTAAATATTTAAGTTACCTTTCTTTAATAATAAACCACTTTGAATGATGCAGTTATGTTGTTAGTATCTTTCCCAGTATACGCCACTGATTTTTGATTGACTTTAGCCGTCAAATGTGACAAAGTCTCTTTTTTTTGAAACAGAATACTTGATTCCACAGAACTGGGGCTGATGAAACCATTTCTCTGATTGGTCTATTTAAAATCCTTCTAGTTCTTTATCGGATGTTAAAAAAATCAAGTAATTGCAAAATATGCTTTCTCTGAATGCTGTGAGGCCACAGTAAAGCGATGGCTGTCGAATTACCGAACACCCTGTATATATATTTTTTAAATTAAAATGTGAGAAATTGGTGTGTCATACGACTTTTTTATTATTATTTGCGGAATCAGCACATCAAATTACAAAGGAATTAGGTAAAATTATTGAAAAAGTTTTTTCATCGTTGGCCTGTTATTTAAGTTCTTTTGAAACATGTCTTCTAAATGTTGTGAAGTAAGTTATCCTCATTTTATTAGCCTGTGGACAAATTGTATTTTTGAAAAAATGGAAATGGAAACTGCCTCATCGGAATCGCTTAAATCAAACCAGGAACACCATTTTTCCTTTTGTTTAATAGACATAAAATTGTATACCCTGACATTGCTCTCTGTGCTGTATCATGTTAGTCTAGGTCTGCCAAACACATCAAGGTAGTGAAAACTAATCGATACTGATATCGACAGCCGATTTTTCATTCCATGTATGTAAACGTGTCCCTCGGAAACCATTAGCTTTACTGATAGCTGATTTTTTTCGTGAGAACTGTATAGCTGGCGAGTACGGTGAGCGTTTTCATCAAAACCTGAACGGATCCAGAAAATTGCAAAAAGAAGAAAACAATAATTTTGAACATTTCTTCTGCTGGTTAAACTATTAAAGTGGAGTTTTGAATTACAATCATTCTAAAAATCTGACGTGATAGATTTTTTTTTATATTGTTAAACGCGTGATGATTTCGTTGCCAACCGAGAACGTTCTAGAGTAATTCCACTAGTGAAAGTTCGAGAAAGCGGTTCCCTACAAATACGACGCGAAATTTTCGTCTGAATCGTCGAATCTACTGACCGATGCAATCCGTGTGATTCGTGCTGTTTAAATAAATAACCGTGCCGTTATAGCTGATATCTGTACATACACAAGTGTTGTTAAATAAATTGTAAATAAATTTTAAAAAGTGTACGCTGTAATATATTTTTTCTTACTTAGCACTCCTAAATCTTCAAGAATAAAAAATAAACACCGTATTGACCAGGCCTGAAAGTTTTATTTTTGTTTATCTTCACCTTTATTTTCGTCCTCAGCCTTATTTTCATCAGGAGGAATCAGGAAGAATGGAGAGAACTGAGAAACAACAAATACGAATTCAGAAGGAATCAACAACAGAACTCAGAGAAGAGTCTGAACGAATCATAAATCAGAAATCAAAATTCGAAATAAAAATCAGAAGTTTTTAAATCAAGAGAGGATCTGGATGAATTAGATTTATAGGAATCATCAACAGAAATCAAGAGAAACTTAAAGAAATTAATCGTCTCTCATTTTTATTATTAGCAATATTTTTTGTTTCGTTAGTGCCTTGCCACATTTTTACACGTGTTGCATACAACATTTTTCTACGATAGTCTCAGAAGTCACTCTTCTAGATCATATAGGTACGTTACTGTCACAACATTCAATATTTACAAATAGAAAAGAGATTAATGAAATTTTACTTTTTGCACTAGTAGGTACATCAATAATTAAAAGACTTTTCGTACAAAAATGATCTGTTTTTCATGATCCTAGAAAAATGTTTTTCAACATATTCGAGGTAACTGGTAACAATAATTGCAAAAGTTTCATTTTGAAGTCGCAATTCTATGTAGAAGATATCCTTCGCGAACTGCACGTATTGAAGCTATTTACAACTGCAATGCCATTTCTTATGGGACTAAAGCTTTAAAAAGGAAGATTTTGTATCTCTTTTTTAACGTGGTATGCTCCACTTGACCACGGGTAGCTTAATCAGAGTACGGTAAGCCGGTAGCCAGCTGTCAAGTTTGGCGGGAGGGAAATAAAATAAATATACAGGGTCGATCTTACGGTCTTTATTTACAATATATACACGGTCCCAATGTATACACGATGACAGAGAGCAGGAGCGCTAATAGGGAACGTCTTTTACTTTAGTAACCCTGTGTGTCTCTCTCCGTTTAACCCTTATAGAAACTGTATTCGCTGCCTTTATTAATTAAACGGATTCTTCCCCGGTGGGCTGGTGGACTCATCCTAACGTTCTCATGCTAACGGTCAACTATCAGCGCTGCGCCGTTGTCGGCGTGGCCTCTTCTCCACGGGACAGCATTAAGGATTCTGAACGTGGAGCAAAGACGGTCTCGATGCGGTGCCGGGAAGTACTTTAATTCGGAGTATGTGTCACCACGGTGTCGGAAGAAATTTAAAAATTCGGTAACTTCGTTACACCACATTCCACTATCGTGAAACATTGATTGAGGATATACAGCAAGCTCATTATTCCAAAAAGTTCTGCAGTACTCGTCCGTTTGTTTAACAGAAGCATTCTTTGAAATATATTCTGAATATTGTCATTCATGATCAGAGATGTTACAGTAAAATATTGACAATAATTTCCTATATAGTATACCGACCAATCCCATTAGAAACCCGTCAGTATGTGTAAATCTACATTATGACGAATTATTTATTATTAAGCGTACAAGTGCTACTCTGATATTCCTGAAAAAAAAATCCATTTCGTCGCAGATATTGAACGGATTCTAGCGGTATGCTTTGGATTGTCTTGCTGGAATTTGCTGTACAGTTGGAGAACTGATATTAAAAGGTTTAACTTTTTAATTGTCTTACGTGCTGTTTGAAATCCCTAGATATATGTATAAACGATCATTGCTGAGCCCGGCACAGATATAAACGGTATGTTAAGAGCCCGATTCGCCTTACCCTACAAATTTCCACGACGTAAAATGCTCCGGAATCTTACTAATATTATAAATGCGAAAGTATGGATGGATGGATGGATGGATCTTTGTTGCCCAATCACGCCAGAACGGCTAAACGGATCCGGATGAAATTTGGCGCACCTATGTAGTATAATCTGGAATAGCACATAGGCTACTTTTTATCCCGGAAAAATGTGCGGTTCCCGTGGGATAGATTTGTTTTTGTTTTTCACAGAGCAAGGGATCGACATGATTTTTTGCAAAGTGTATCATAAATGAATGCACCGGCGCCGGCGGGTCAGATTGTAGCTACGCCCCCCTGCCACAAGGGGTCTTCCAAGGAGAAACGCTATGGTTGCTACGCTCACCTGTCCCAAGGAGACCCCCGATGGTAGCTATGTCCCCTCTTCCAAGGAGCCCCCCATGGGAGGTACACCCCCCTGTCCCAAGGGGATTCGGATTGTAACTAGGCCCCCTTGCTCTAAGGGGCTATGCCCCCCTGTCCCAAGGGGGCTTCCAAGATTTACAGCAATTATTGGTGGTCTAACCCGGGCAACGCCGGGCATTTTGCTAGTATTTTATATAAATAAAATATCGTACGACTTACATAAATATTAACTGTCTAAGGGCTGGTTGTCCAATGTTGGGTTAAGCTGAAGGTTGCAGGTTAACCTCCAAATTCGTCAAAAGACTGGTTTTACATACACAGTTTATGTCGAAACTAGGGGGTAAAGCCCAGGTAATAATTGCATGCACAAATAGCACCGACTCATCGAGGGATCAGCTGAGTTCGAAGTTGCTATTTGCAATTTGCTTTGACGACATCCGTGCTGTCAGTTTGACAGTATATTGGTATCACTTGCTGTTTCAGTCTAGTAATTTTGAATTTCCTAATTTGACAATTTACCATAACGCGTCAAATTGACAAATTCAAATGATTCACTATTACGGTTACAATAATTAACTCCTGGAGTTAGAAAAGAAGAGTTACTTCTTGTTAATTGTAATGGACAATGCGCCTGATCACCCTGTAATAGCATTGATAAATCCAGCATCTAACAAACAAAGACGTCTACAAAAAGTGGACACAAATTTCGTTGGCCGAATCCTTCTTGTTTATTGTTGGTGTTTTGGCGAAATATAAGTTTTCATTTACCATAACCTCAATTTCTTCTTTGACAGTATCATATTTGTATAATTTGCAGACGATTTGCAGCAACATATTCAAAATGACACTGACAGCACGGATGTCATTGAAAACGACTGTAATTGTCAATCTACAGATTTTAGTTATAACGACTTCTGACTGACTCAGACGAACGGTTCGCGTAGTACTTGTAAAGAAGAGGCTTCTCGATGGTTTGCTCGTAGAACTCCAGAACGACCTCGGTCGTATGAATTGGCAATGAAATCATAACGAGTTTCTTCCAGAACGTAATATAATGTACAAGCTGTTGCAAAATGTCTACAGAAAGAATATAAACAGATTAAGCAGATTATAATAAAGTTACTTAGTCCGAGTTTGATCGTGTCTTGAAATTTTGAACCAAAATTCTGGACACTGATTTCGGTAGCTTTTATGAGGGGGCATCATTGGGAAAGAGATATCAATATGTCAACCGTACCAAAGGTGAAACTTATTTAACCAGAAAAGGCAAGAATGGGGTTTTTATACACTGTGAGGGAGAGGGATCGAAGTGGAAAGAAATTACAGTTTTGATAGTGGAAATCTACAGGATGATTCAGGAAATTTTAAATATTTAAATTATGACTTAAACCTAATGAGGACACCTAGAAAAATAAAAAAATTAACTTAAAAAAAACAAGATATATGGCTTTCAAATTTACGCGAAAAATGATTGAGAATCGCTGGCATGATTGAAGAATATTAGTAAATAAACAAAATCTCGTGGCTTAAACAAAAAAGGACTTTTTTGCTGCATTGAGTACGGTGACTGACTTCAGTTTTATTTTGACTGCTTGACGGTGCACTAAATTTTCTTAAAATGCCTTTATTTTCAAATAGTGACATGACTGATATGATTATTACCTACGGCGAATCTCGTGGGAACGCTCTTGCAGCTCGAGAGTTATACAGTGTGCGATTTCCAAATAGACAATTGCGAAAATGTCATGTTTTTACAATAATAATGATTACAGGAAGAACGCTAGAGACATCGGCCCCACCAGGTTTTGGATGCCGTTGAAGAAAATGTATGCAATGCATGGCTTGGCGAATTATCCATGACCAAGTGTTATATCCTTACCTCCTAAAAAAAGTACAAGCTTTAAAACCTGAAGACTTCTAGCAATTTGTGCAATTTTGCGAATGGTTGCTTAATCAAGTTACTCACAACAATTATTCTTGGATTCACAGGAGAATAATGTTCATAAAATCCACGTATGGAGCGATGAGATCGCCCACGCTGTTGTCGAAACGCATTTCCAAGAAAAAAATTCTGTTAATTTTTGGACCAACAATTGTTTGATTGGCCCTCATATTTTCCCACCTCGGTTAATAGGTGCACAATATGAATTTTTGAGAGGACGCTTCTCTGGACATGAGACAACGAATATGGTTCTTACAGGACTGAGCTCTTCCCCTTAGTGCACGCATAGTGTAACAGTGGTTGGATAATAATTTCCAGGAAAGGTGGATCGGAAGAAATGGCCCGATATTGTGGCCCACACGTTCTCCAGAATTAAATCCATGTGACTGTTTAAACAGCTTGTGTATGTGGAGCCTGTAGATACAGTAGAAGAACTTCAAATGCGGGTTGAAAATGCGACAATTCCTAAAAGAGGAGATTTCGAGCTTTTTTGTAAATTCAAGATAAGATTTGCATGCGTAAGTATCACGGTTTTATGGAGCTACTAAGAACCTACACTTGTTGTTTGTTCGGGTCATCATGCCAGTGACCATCAAAAGTTTTCGGCTATGCATTTTTTTTAGTTTTTGGAAAAAAAGATGTTTTTATGTCAATCTTTTAGCCGTATACTACCCCCATTTTAAATATTTGCAATTTCGTGATTTACCCTGTATATTCTAGACAAACCATAGCCATTATCGCGGTTGAAATTGCATGGATTTTTGACGATTTCAATTGCTTCACGAATTTCTCCGTTGATGTAATTTGGTACCTTGAAAATATTTCGAAATGGTCGAACAGGACTGGACGACCTGTTTCATAATGGTATTTTGACATCGCCGTTAAAGAAAATTTATCATCTTATCCACTTTCTCAAGTTCAATGAGTCATCACTTTTGCCATTTTCTCAATTATTCCGTTCCCAACGGAAATATAATGATCAGCGCTACCTATAAATCTCTCGTCAAATTTCTCAAAGAGTAGAGACTGATACAACAGGTTCACACATCTTATATGCTGTTAAAAATATATATAATTCTAACGAAATTGAACCATAATACAAAAAACAAAGGAAAAGAAAGCAAAGTTTAAAAAAAAACTAGATCAAATTTCAATATTATTCCTGACAAATAGTTTCCTTACCTCGTTCATCGATTTTGAATCAAACTTTATGGTGTTGAAAAAGCAAATGTTGAGGACTAAAATAGGTAAAAATATACTCAACGCTTGGATATACTGAAAAGAAAAAATATATCTATTCTACTTCCAAACGTATGATATGGAAAACATAACCTGTCTCCAATTGAAAATAAGTTTGTAGGAGGCCATGATGCACATTACTTTTCTCATTTTAACACTTTGGGAAATTAGGTACACTAAACGATGCGTTGTACTTTTGGAGTGGACAGTAATGGGCAAGGCACGAATAAATCATAATTATACTCCAATTGTGTCATTATTGTTAACAAAATTAATTTCTTCATGGCTAGGCGTATATAGTTATTTATAAATTACCTACGCAACCAACACAACAATGCTCGGTTCAAGTACATTTTGAATAGTGACTCATTCTAAACTGGCTGAACGTTCGTCGTTTACTTGTTCTGTTTGAAAACATATGTAATTACATAGTTCTTTTTTTCACTACTTAGCTTCAGAAAACATCATTATATGTCGTGTTTGATGCTTCAGAAATGTATTTTCTGTACCTTACCTAATAATCTCCTACTAGTAGATAATAAAAACAATTGTCAATGTTGGCATGGTTACTGCCGTAGTTGATGTGTTGACTTGACATTTGGTGTCATTATTAATGATAGCCGATAGCTCAACAATGTAGAACTGGGGAGTTGGAATTTCTTGCGAAATGGTAAATTTGCCAGCTGGACCACACTAGCAACATCGCAACAAAAAATAGAAATGGCAGGAATTAATTTAATTTCATATGCTACTTGGTTTTCATGGATATTTCATATTTATAGCATTTCTCTGCTTTCTGGCATATTTTTGGTTATAACCTCAAATCAGTTTAATTAGTTTTGGTAAGTTCAAAAAAAGCCTTTTGATGTTAACATCTGTCGTCATCTGTGACAGTTCACAAACTGACAAAATATAAAACAGACGCAACCACTCCAATATTTTTTAGTGGACAACAGTGCAGTTATGACAAAAGTAATGTACGTCATGGCCTCCTCGAAATTAAATACGAAATTAAAAACCAAAATCAAATATTCAATTTTATTAGGGAGATAAGATTTTTTCGTCTAAAATAAAAGCTTTTTTTTGACGTAAATTAAAAGAATTCTGGTCTGCATTATCACGTAATTAGAAACGTTTAGCAATATTAATTAGCTACAAAATTATAATGTAAGACGATTTCCGCAGCGGCGACACCCAGATGGAAGAGTAGAACAGCGACTTCGAGAAACCGGCCAAGAATTTGACGAAAACGTTCTTGCGGCAATAGAAGAACCTCCTGGACGAGCTGGAGTTCGCGAATTTGACGTGAGTAATCGCACAATTCACCGAATACTGCACGAAGAACGATTACATCCTTTACCGCTACGGATTTTCCAGCCAGAGAACAATGTTGCCAATGGTTGATGCAAATGCGGAAAGCTAACCCCAACTTTGCCGAAAGTATTTTCCCATCCAAGTTTACTTTTACTACATGTAGTTATAGAAACGACTTACAATAATGATCTGAAAATAATGTTAAACCGCTAATAACTTTGAGAGAACAAATATACACTCCGCGCCAAAATTGTCGTATAATGGTGATTTACATAATTCCAAACTGTAAATTAACAAAATTATATTATTTATTTATACAATCCTATAAAAATAACCAAATAAATACCAAATTTCTTTTTTAAAGTTAACATTAACAAAACAGAAAATTTTTGGATTTTCAAGAAAATTCTTAATACCGTATATTTCCAACTAGGGCTCTTATAACAGCGGATCCTCTGAGGCAAACTGTTAATCATATTGTCAATGTAATTCTGGTCTATGTTGTCCCATTCTTGGACCAGAATTTCTTGCAACCTCAATAGGGTATTTATTGGAATGCGTTGCTTGCGAATTCGCCAAATTAGATGATCCCATACGTGCTCTATAGGATTTAAGTCCACACTAGTTGGAGGCCACACCATCGATACAATTCCGACCTCGTTAAGGTACCAATTCACAATTCTGGCAAAATGCGGTCTAGCGTTATCCTGCATCAAACCAAAATTATCACCAATATATGGTGCAAACGGAAGTACATGTGGCTCTAAAATGTCCGTTATACATTATACGTTACGTGTGAGCAGTTAGTTTAGCTCTTGGTAAAGAAACTAATTCTGCATGGGCTCCTCAAGAAATGCCTCCCTACAACATCACAGAACCTCCACCAAAATGTACTCGTGGAACAAAATTATACTGAAGATATCGTTCTCCTGGTTTCCTATAAACTGCCATACGACGATCTGATAAGTACAACGTAAATCGAGATTAATCGGTTAACAGCAATCGCCAGCTTCAATCTTGATTTCTCCCGCAAATGTAAGTTTAGCTATTCTGTGTCGATGGAGGTGCTCTAACTGGCACATGGGCGGTGATTTGATCTTCCCTGAGACGTCGACAAACAGTTTGGATAGAAATCAAAACATTTGTTGCATCAAAAAAGTAATTTTGCATCAATCTTGTGGTAAAGTGTCGTGTTCTCAGAACCATTAAACGTAAATTTATGTCGTTTCTTTCAGTTGTAGGTTTTGGGACACCCTCCCCTAGTCTTCGATCATATCCTTCTGTCTCCCTAAACCGAGCAATGGCTCTAGACACCGTTGATTGACTCAATACAAGTTGTTGAGCGACTTCCAGTTGGGATTGCCCCAGCTTCAATAGACTCACCGCTCTAACCGTTTCATCGTGTGTTAGGTAACGGGTAGCACGATTTGGATTAGCCAGTATTATAAACGCATACTTCTGCATTCGTTCTACAAGATTAAACTAAAAGAACAGAAGCGTGTAAAGTGACCACTTTACAAATATACCAAAAAAATATCTTATAATATAAAAACAAAAGTTCAAGATAGTACATTTGCTCTTAAAAACCTTCATTTCGACAACCGTGAAGACCAAATTAATAAATTTTTATCCTTTCTGTAAAAGTTAACGATATGCGACAATTTCGGCGCGAAGTGTATAATAAACGGACGGTTTTTTTGACATTATTTATTTGCAAGGAAACCTGCGCTTCTATTTCCATGCGACAATTACGAATCACACTATATACTATTTCGTTTGTTGCCTTTGTTCAAAAGTATCACAAGAAAAAAATCTGCAAACCAATAATAAGAAAATAGTGTACCTGAGAACAATATTTCAAGATATACCTACCTACTGCAATTTAAAATAAAAAGGTACTAGCCCAAGTGCAACCGCACACAAAAATACCTAATATATTAATTTGCGAGTTGGTCCCAAGACCTGCATTAAATAAAAAAAGACTTGATTCTCTAAGTCCGTGAATCCAACCAGATCTTTTAAAACCAGACATATTATTATGTCTTTTTTATAATAGAAGGAATAATAGGAAAGTCCGAAGGCAATATTATAATTTAGTGGCCGTCGCCTTTCTTCTTTATTTTCATACACCATTCCCAAATATACAGCGTGTTATGGAAGTCCTAGCAAAAGATTTAACCACAAGTTTAGTAGAACTCGTCAAAAGAAAAAAAAATTATCTTTTATTTTTTTCGCAAACGTAGTAGTTTAAATTAAGAATATTTTGACCCCTAAAACCCATACCCGCCTATGAAAATGTAAATAAAATGTAATCATGTACTAACCTGCCAAAATAGGCAGATGTTAAAGTAGGTTAGACATAATAAATTCTCTAGCTTACCTTTTTTAATCACAACAAAAATTAAATACGCTGCACCAGTCGAACGCGGGGGTAAAATATGAGGCTCAATTAAATGATCTCCAATTGTTCCTGCCCTAATTGAAATTTGATTTTTTTCCTGAGAATTGCGTTCTTGGATTGCATAAGGATTTTCATTAGAACACACCTGTGTATTATGGACGTTAAACACACCATCTCGTGTGAAGCCCGCTTCGTCAGTTGTCAATAAACGCCTCAAAAATTTCGTAGCTCATCAATTTTCTGAATAACCGATTGGTAAAAGGCAATTATTCGAGCGGGGTCTACAACGATTGTTCGTGTAATGTTCGGTAAACAACAAGTTGACACACCGACACGTAAAGCGTAATACTCAAATTTGGCAAATTTCACAAACGTTGTTCTCACAAAAGCACGTGAAATAGGAATTTAGCGGTTTCCATTTTCGTGGAAATTGCAATTAACAAATTATACACGGTGAAATCGAAATACATGCATTAAAAAATCTGGTAATACCTTGAGGTGAATACAGTTTGTACAACCCTCTTGGTACGCCACTGGAAATAAACATATTTCGGTGCAATGAATGAATACATTTGAGCTTTTGCGACTTTTCTGAGTTGATAAATACATAGTAGACAAAACACCAAAAAAAATTTGTTTATTAAAATTACCGACGCACGTTTCGCCAACAATGTTAGCATCATCATTAATAATAATGACTATACTAATTTACTAATTCGGTGATTAAAAAAAAAAAAAATTGGTGTTTTAGGGGAAAAGCTGATTAAAAAGTAGGTATCTACCACCAAAAGTGATCCAGACAATTGTAGTAGACAAAAAAAAACAATTTTTTTTTAAACTATCGACCTCAGTTTTGACGTGAAATCAAACGGTACGTTTGTGATCGTGCATGCGTGAAAATGGCAGATGCAAAAGTACCCGATTCGGCGTGTCTGTAACACCTACGAGACCACGGGACGTTTCGACCTCAAAGTCAAGATCGAGGTCGCAATCGCACCGATCGTGTCCTGCAGGTGGAAGAGCAAATTCTCGAGGACGTAGAATAAAATCCGGGGATTAATACCACGAGATAAATACACCAGGTGTTTTCGCGCGAATTCGACAGAACATGCTTCGCAGAGTTCAAACACCGAGGGGCGCAATTTTGAACATCTCTTGTAATGTTCATGTTTATCATCAGTTTTTGTGTGAGCAGATTTTCTACCTTTTACCTGCATTTTAAATTATTCTCACATAGAGGTCGGAATTGGGATGATCTAAGAGGGTTGTGTCCCATTCTTATAAGCGGCGAAAAATTGAGAAATTGATACTATACGATCTTATCGTGTACCCGTTTAAATATATGCATGTATTTCGATTTCATTCTGTATTAATTGGTTAAGAATCGAGCAGAGGCATAACACAGCGCAACACTGATGTTTAATTTGACGAGTTCTACTTGTGGTTAAATTTTTTCCTAGGACTTCCCTAACTTCCCTAAGATCAACAGATCAATATCGTGAGTTAATACAAACAGGTAGACAAAAATGTTGAAATTTTTCTGTATAAATATTTTGAACGTGAACAATTATTGTTGGCAGAATCGAGCTTTGATAAATTCCCCTTTTACTCTAAAATCTAAAGGATACTAGCCAATACTAGTGAACATTTTACAGACATTTTAAGAACATTTCGACAGATAACCTCGTAAGATGAAAGATCAAAAATACTGTTTGACCAATAAGGACGCAAATAACTAACATATCTTCTAAAATTTACTGAAATAAATAAATTACCTAGTGAAGGTTGGGAGAAATAAGCATGAGTGCATTTCCACGTCAACATTCTGCATTCTGTGACGAAACGTACTGTAAACAATACCAAGGTACCTACAGAAATAAAAAGCAAAATATGCTGAAAACAAGTTAATTTGCATGAAGTTTTTAACACAGTTTAGAGCCAAAACAAAAACAGAACGTGAGTTAGCACTTCATTCCATCATTGTCCTCGTGTGAATAATGTTGGATTTTATTATCCTCTTTGTGTGCGAATAATGACGTTTTGTGCTCTGATACCGAACCCAATATAAACAACATAAGATTTGGCGGCAGCCTGACAAACCCTTCGAAATCCGTATAAATGGTAATGGTGTCCATGTTGGTGGTCGCCACTCTGGTGGTCTGCTTTGTGACCAACGTTGCTCCCTTTGGATTCGTAAGCTTTTTTTTCTTGTATATAAATATTTTTACCAATTAATAGTAAAATAAGAACTCAATCTCGGACAATAATAATTTTAAACTTGTAAGCCTTATTGATTAATTGAGAATGGAACGAATTTAGGGTCTAAAAATGTGCTAAATAAAAGTAATTTTGCCGATCAATATACCACCCATAGTCTAGTGTCTATAATTTTTGTTTTCATCAGATTTTACTTAACTTCACAAAAAAAAAAATATTTATCTGAAAATAAATCCATATAGCTAAATGTTCTTCTAACATATATTTGTCTTATTAATTTAAATTTTCTATTTTAGTTCGATGATATTTGTGACGACTGTTCCGAAGAAGACTCAGATTTTTTTTCTGATCTTATGTGCGATTTAATGTGTGAAACAGTGGAATGTGACGAAGAGACTACCGTGAAAGGTACGTCAATATCTTCAACAGGCAATGGTGAAGCAACTACCAGTTCAGTTTCTACTGCTGCGGCTGCTGCAGATACTTCTGGCAGCGAGACTTCTGCTTCCTCCTCTGAACCCCCTTAGGAATAACAACAGTAAACTAAAAACTAAAGCCTAAACTATGGTGCAAGAAATTGTTATGAAGACTACCCAAATATAAATTCAATTTAAAACGTCAATGTATTATGTCGAAGATAATCTTAGAACGTAATAGTGTTTCCCTCACTTTTCCCACAATGCTGGCTTACTGATTTTTATAATATTTATTCTAAATATCAATTTGTAATTTGTAACACTTGTATAAATGCATTTTTTGTACACGCTCCCCAAAATTACAATTTTAGGGACTCATTGGTCCTTAAAAATTGTCATAGCAACCTTTTGCGGATTACTTTTGATTAAATAGATTAAATAGTTATTTACCGATCGATTTGAGCGAAAACAATTTTCCTAGAAAAAGGACCGTTTTCTGAGGGTGCCCGGGACCAGGGATGGGTTTTTTACCATGATAAAGTGTTTAACATAGTAGCTTGGATGATGGGCATGAGCGGTATACTGGAGAAAAGTCAAAAAATTAAACGTCAGTGTAACTCAATTGACATTGGTCAAACTCATTGCAGAAGAGAACGGAAGACCCTATCCCAGTTCTGACACAGCGAGGGGACTTGAAAAAACAGCCCCGATTTGGGGGATAGGCGAAAAGTCGAAAAAAAGTCGACTTCAAGAATCACAATGAAACTAATATTCTTTATTTAAAAATTTAGGGAACTAAAACAAAAAAACATTGTTTGTTAAGTACCTAAAAAGTTTTTGCGGATCATCTGCTATTCCAGACTCGGCTACGTCTCGTTCGGAAACAGCAAGGATTCGTCCGCAAAAACTGTATTTTGGGTACTTATAACAAAAATAGCTATTATACAAGACATCTAACTTTGGATCATTCTCTTTACCTGCGTCAATTTGAGGCGAGTTAGACAGAGAAATATGTATATGCTCGCTGGCAACCCATTTATTTCTGGAGATTATTTCTCCTAACTTAGGTAAAACTAGTATCATCTAAGTGTTCTGTATGCTACAAATTTTGTCTTAAATAGTTTACAAATTTTCGGAAATTCTTGTTGCCGATTTTTTTTTTACAATTATTATTTCCAATTAACACACTCCAAAGAACCAAAAGCGCCAGTTCTACCTGCAGTAAACCACAGGCCCGGAAAGGGTCATCAATCCGACCGTCCACTTGCGCCGGCTATCGGTTTAAGCTTGATTCATACTATCGGTTCGGCGACGCTCCGCTCACGCTCCAGTCACGGTCCAGTAAAATATTGTTCAATGTATTTTGTATTAGACCATACAGACTACCCGGTACGCTCCAGCAACGGTTCTGTAAATTGACCGCGGTGTTTCTTCGCCACAATACTTTACCGGACCGAGAGCGGACCGTCCCGATGTAACACTGCTAGTCTGAACAGGGCGCAGTCAGTTTTCGAGCTCTAGTATTGGCCCTTTTAAGCTATGCCATGCTTTTTCTATGGGATTTTTGCATGAACTGAATGGATATGCGTAATTATTTTTTTGTTTTGACCATTGTGGTTATGGAAAAGTTTTCAATAGTAATAGGTCGAGAGGTCAAAATAATGCCGACAATAATTTTTGCGATTCAGATACGAGTTTCTGTTGCGACGAAAATAATGACGAGTGCTTGCACGAGTTAGAAATAACTCAATTGAATGTTCCCAATGGAAAAAAAAATCGGAAAGATCTGGAAAATCATTTGAAAAAACTCATTCCAGCCTAAATTAAAATAAAAGTAAATTTGTTTTAACTTTTGTTTTGCGATTTATCCAAAAACAAATTTATTGAAATTTGGACAAGACAACGTCTGTCGGGTCAGCTAGTTGTTAAACAAAAACTCAACTCGCTTTCATACAATGACTCGAATCGAAGAAGTCAAAAATATATTAGCAACTATCAAGGAAAAATATCGCATAGAGGCGTATTTATAAGATTTTAAAACAGAAAATGCCAGCATCAGTCGTTTAAATACACGGAAATAAATTTGTTATAATTAATAATTAGGAGTATTATATCTATTGTATTATATTCATAATGTATAAAATAAGTGGCTTAGGTTTAAGGTTTCTTCTCATTGAAAATTTCTTGAACATAGTTGCGCACTAGCACACGGTTGTGTTGCTACTGATGATAAATAGTTTTGAGATGTAGTCTGTATGGTCTAATACAAAATACATTGAACAATATTTTACTGGACCGTGACTGGAGCGTGAGCGGAGCGTCGCCGAACCGATAGTATGAATCAAGCTTTAATGATCCACAGCGGGGTGTGGGTGCCCCGGGTTGTAAGTGACGTTATTAAATGACGTTATCTACACAATTTTACACAGATAAGGTGGAAACTACCCGTCCCTTTACTTTTCTATAAATAAGGACTTGTACAAGAAAGACTAATCAGTATTGACTTATTTCTGTTTTCATCACAAAACCATGATGGAATCTGTGTTGAGTAATAAAGAAAAAAGTTAATTATATTTGAAAATTTTAAATTTCGTTCATGTGGTTTAACAAGGCAGGGTTAAAATGGAGATGTGCGAATAAAAGTTTTGCAGCTAAGCTCTACACCGATGAAAATGAGAAGACTGTCTTAGGTAAGCATACAAAAAATGCGATTGTCAACAATTTAGAAATTTTTGTATGTTCTATAAAACCGACAATATTTCGCATAAAGTTGACAAACCAAAGATCACATTATATTTTCGAATATTTTATTATTTCAAACCAAAATTTATATAATAATAAACAGTGTGTATACCTACAAAAATAACTAACCAACTATATGAAAAAAGATTACAATTTTTATCAGAAAAAGTCGATAAAGCAGGACATATCCAAAGATTTGAATTTGTAAAATATGTATCATATCACTATAATAAAATAATGTTAATTTTTTTCTATAACCTAAAAAATTCTCCCTTGATAAACCGAGCTTGTCTACCAGACGTATTTATCATCATTACAAACAAGCAGCAAAGAACCCAAGAAAATCATTGAATAAACCTTCATTAATTCCGAACGGAAATGAACAGAAGTTGCTTAGTTGATTATAAAGAGTAGGCCAGGTATGTACCGTACCTACTTATCAGTACCACGCGTTGAGCCCTCCCGTAGAGGCAATTGGCGCAAATCGACCATGGGATTTTAGTTACCTGAGTTGGCTCCGGCGCAAAAGGACTATGACATTATTAAAATAATTATCAATCGGCGCATTCGGTCTATGCCCCAAAGAACCAGTCCCGCTTTCCGACTTATCCATGTTTGAAAGTAAAAGCTTATCCTACCGATGGTACTCCAACCCGCTGATTTAGTCACAGGTGGCCATGCGCGAAAAGCCGTTCGTCGTAGTTTAATCGAAATATTTATGAAATGTCAGATTTGTCACGATCAACTTTATTTCATAAATAATTCTGTTAAACTAGGACAAGCGGCTTTTAGTACATGTCCAAGTTTGACTAATTCAGTTTTAGATCTCTGTATTTTCATAAAGACGAGACAAAGAGTTCTCATGCGTTCACATTTACGATTTTAGACGTACTGTAAAGACTTACAGCCCGATTTCATGTTGATTTGCGACTGGTCGCAAGTGCCGGTTGCTGTGGAAACGTCTTAAGGATATTGGTCGCGACTTCTTAAGACAGAGAGTTTTGCCCACGTCAAATTTTAAAGAAATCTATTTCACATGTCACATTGGCTTTTTCACTCCTACGCATTAATTGCTACACAGTGCGAGGAGAGAGATGACTGCAGTGCAGTCTACCAGCGCAGTTGTTGCTATGAATCAGCGGAGTGACCATTCAGAAATGACTGACCGACTAAGGGTCCACATGCGCTATCGACAGGGGCGGACCTGCTCCAAATATTATTAGATATTGCAATTAAAATTATTATGGGACAGTTCAAGTTTATTTCATAGTAAAAAAAATATCAGAAGTCAAGCCTATATGCATAAAAAAATAAACTAATAAAAATTTAAGGACAAACCAGTTTCGACACTAACATCTGAAACTCAAGTGATCATAAATCACTAGGCCACAATTCTGACGAGTGTCACCCTGTATTGCTTCGCGCCGAAAGCTGTGGACCTAAGAAGTTTTTACCACGAACACGCGACGTTCTATTCAGTAACGCTCGGACTGATTGTACGTCTCCAGTTCAAACGGTAAGAGATAACGCTATTGCATCTTATATTATGTACGACGGAGATAGGAAATTTGCATTGCACTACGAATTTTGGAATAACAAAGAAACCATTCGGTTATTTCAACAATGATTTAAGGATTTGTTTTTATAATCGAAAGCAGCTTCCTACAAAGTTTATTTCATAACTGATTTTTTTCAAGTTTTGGTTGATTTTGGTCTTCTCATTACGGATTCAACCTGTTATCAAATAAGATATTTTTATTTTATTTTGAGGGATATTCTACTTTAGTATTGATCATTATCCAAATGTTAAACCAAAAATTGAAGTGCTAGGTGCGTTACTGATTAAGTAATTCCAAAACTAAACTAACTAAAATTTTTTGGACCATCTAGCGTCTTTTTCCTAACCATGTATAGTTAGGCGATAAAAGAGTGGGCTGGTATGACGTTTAGGAATGTTGTTGTGCAGACAAATTATAGTCAAATGAAGCCGCGTTCAATTCCCTTAACTAAAAACCAGACAGTAAGGATCAATTTCATGTGAAATGAAACATGTACAGGAGCGTTGTCAAATTGATTTGTTTGCATCAGCAAAGCTTTACACGCAATGTATTTATAATGTGTGTTTCGAGACAGTAATCTAGATAAAAGGTAAACTTTTAAACTTATAATATTTATATCAGTTGATAGGGACTTCACCGGACTTCACCTTCCGAATTTCACAAAATTTGTATTATAACGGTCACTTGGACAAGATGGTAAGCAAAAGGGACGCGGCGCATTTCCAACGTTTTTTTTTCATTGTTCCGTGTTCCGTGCTTCCTTTTAAATGAAAATGCTAAATATCTTTACTATCTGTGTATTAATCAATGTGTGTAGTCATCCGGATACCAGTCTTGCGCGGGGTATAAATTATTGTCGACTTGATCTTTTCAAACGTAAACTGTAACTTATCCTCGGAAACTTGTTTTCATCTATGTATGAAAAAAAGGGGAGCCATTTATCGTAGATTTCGGTTTGTTAATCTAGTTGAATTTGGCGAAAAGAAAAGGAAATACTTCATGTTTCCGAGTAAACTGTAACTTTTAACTCTCTCATCAGGTACAGTAGTTCAAATTAGTCATAAATTATCCAAATATTGTTTTTACTTAAATAAATTGTTATTGCAAATTATTGTTAGAACCATGAAATCATCTACAATTATTATTATTGTTAAATTAATTATCCAAATTATTACTAGAGAAACGTTCGATCCAATTAAATTGTTAATCATATAATTCGAAAGCAAATACATTGATAAATCCATAATTTATGTCGTTAATCTACGCTTCGCCTCCAACGTTGCGTCCCTTGCATTCAAAGAACCTGGTTCTGTGTCTGGGTCGGTTTGGTTTGAATTTACCCCCACTAGTAGTAGTAGTAGTATGTATATTTATTAAGTTTACAGGTTTATAAAGTATCCGCTTAATACATTTCCCATAACTCAATAAAATAAAATATAATATAATAAATAAAACTAAATAAATCAATAATTCAACACAATAATTATCCCTCCCCACATATTGTCCCTCTTCTCCACTCAACCTTCTTCATCCATTCGATCCCTCTTTAAGAGAGTAATCCCCTATAATTACTGACTGATGTATTCTTTTCTCCTTTCTTATATATGGGGCATATTATCCCCTCCTTCCACTCTTGGGGAAATCCCTCTCCCTTCCACACTCCATTCATTATCTCTAACAACCTATCAACTTCCCTTTCAGTTCCATGTATCTACCCTTCATTCTGTATGCCGTCCCTCCCCGGTGCCTTTTTCCTTTTCAGTTTTCTTTGTTGTTGCTCTAATTCTTCTCTTGTTATATCCTCTATTTCTTCCGCTCTTTGTTGTCTCTTTTCCCTTTCTTGTCTGTTTTTATCACCCCCCCAGCAACTCTCTGAAGTACTCTCTCCATTCCTCCATAGTAATCCCATCACGCACTCTCTCTCTCTCTCTCTCTCTTTTTTGTTTTTCCTCCGAAGATTCCATTTACATTATAACCACATCCTTCTGTTTTCCCAGGATTTTTATATTTCTCACTTTTGGTTGTGTCCCAAGTAGTCCTAGGACTTCTTCAGCTTCCTTTTTTTCTTCTCCTTCCTTGAATTTTTTGTCTACAAGTGTGGAGTTTCTAACCATAGCGTAAATAGGTATTTACGAAGATATAGGCTTTAATTTCAGAAGAAATAAATTTGCCCACAAAGGCTTGCTCTGCTCCGAATCTTCCTAGCCCGTTCCAGATCCGCGCAGCCGTCTGGCATCTACGAGGCGGAAAATTGGAGCAACATTGAGATATCCCGATTCAAAATTAATACCATTCAAGAGAGCTGCAACCCGTTCACCGCCAAAGTGTGACAAATGCCCTGGAAGCCTAGCCTTTAGCGACCGTTACCGCCCGAGATGGATACGCTAGAGGGAGCTGTCGGAAGTTTCGGTGGGAACGAGGAACCACGCTTGAAAGGGACTTCGACTGAACCTTAGCCGTAGACCAATACTTTCGGCTCCCAGATACGCGAGCAGTCATGATGTAGGGGAGACTTAAATTTTATTTATTTTTCCACTAGCTTTATAATTTCCTGAACGGTGACAATGAAAAGTAATCTTCTGCAGACAATTTGCCAACCTCTTTGTATCACTAGTTTTAATAAAAGCTGTGGCTGATTCTTCTTGCAGTGTATTTTTCCATGTAAGAAAATCTTCATACAATGCAAAACTTAGTCTCTTCATGGAAACTTGCAGGTCATGTTTCGTTTCTAAATGTTCTTCAAACTCGACTTTTAACTTACGCCAGACCTAAAGCACACTTTATTTGCGAAGGTTACACACAATCGGATTCACTTCTGTGTTTTTTATTAACGTGCGCTTTTAAGTTTTGTTGCGTCGAAAAATGTCTGATGCACTGATCCCTTCGGTACTCTTGTGATTTCTTTCAATACTACTTTCCAACACTAAAATTACATCTTATATCTGCGAAAATTATATTTCGGTAAATTTTTCAAAATGTGTGAAAAATAAACGGCGAATTATTGTTTTCAGAAATTGATATACCAGCCTTAACAAAAGCTTACGATAAACCTTTGCCAATTACATTTAAAAACTATCAGCATTAATTTACAAGTTTTATTTAAACATATTCCTACCCAATATCGGTGATTTTTTTCGGAATTACCTTATACAAAAAATCTAGAAAGACTAGTATGTGAGCGCGCGGCAAGCGCCACAGCAAGTGCGCGCATCTGGGAGCCGAAAGTATTGGTCTACGGCTAAGGTTCAGTTTGAAAGGGCGGCAGTAGGTGTTCTGCTTCCGTGGAAGTTACACCACGTTATTTTTATTCGCTAAATTCGCCATTTTGTTAAAGCATAGTTATATCTCCACCGTTGAGCTTCCTTTTGTTGTAAAAGAATTGTACGCGTTCGTTCGACTTCGAAAGGGAGATCCATCTCGCGGAGGTTCCAGTTTTGTTTAGTTCGAGTCAGTTGAATTTCCACCGTCGCGTCCCTAAGCCAAGTGGGGTGATTGTATTTCTGGAAATAAGGTAACCATTTGCTCTATATTTTTCTTCCGACTCGCCGTCCGGAAAGGCCAGGAAATTGACCGACGTTTATTCCATGTGCATATCGGAAATCTTTAGATAAAACAATCTCAAATTTTACAGTTAGCCCGCCTTTTTGGACGCTAGGACGTCATAAAACTCGCCATCTTGAAAATGGAGTCGTTCCTACTTTGCACCTGGATGTCTTGTAAAGAATGCTAGCCTTTGTTTAAAATAATGTTCACTATTGCTACTGGAAGTCTTCCGTGAGCCCCTGAATTTCGTATCAGTTGCCTTCAGCCCTTCTTTTCTCTGCAGTAGCATAAATTACCAAGCTGATGAGTCACAGGTACCCCGAATAACTTGCTAAAGTCGTTGTTGTAATTTGTTTTTAGTTATTGTTGTCAATTTCAGAAAGTTCCAATGTGTTGTTGACTTCTAGTTACAGGGCTCGCGCGTTCAATTTAAAACAAAGTGATTCCCTAACTCAAATTAACTAGATTGCCACTCAGATAAATTTGTTAATAACTACCTGTCTTTCGCTATGAGGCCGACAGCAGCTTGCGGTTGTTACAAAGCTATTTTGTACTCTGTTGACTTGAATTAACTAACACTCAGTAAGAACTGAAGACCAAGGCACAAACGGCAAAGCGCCACGCTGAAGGTCGGGGTTCCAAAAGGTGTCTTATCGTTGTTTTGCGGCCCCTTGCGATTTCTTGTCGTTCGCTGTTAACTGACATCTAGCGCTTATTCGACATCGTGGAAGCCAAAGATCGGTTTTTAGTGTAGTTTGTGCATGTTGTAGTGTTGTAGTTACATTGTCCCCGTTACGTGTTGCGCCCGCTGATGTCATCGCATTGTATCCGTGTCAAAATGGCTTCCAAACCAAACATTGCGTTACGGTATATTTGATTTATTGTGTTGTTTGTTCGTACATGTTTCGAGACAACAGAGCGACCAAATAGTGTTCAGTTCGTGGTCCGCGTTGCAGGCTGCTGTTAGAAGGAGTTAGGTGGCCCTACTTTTGGGGATACCTATGCCCATTGTCTCTTGGGTGCATAGGGGCCCAGAAAAAGGGAGTTGCCATTAATTCCTTGAACCTACGAAGTCAAAGTTGCAGCACTGTTTTCGAGTTACTGACTAATTGCTTACTTCACTAATCTTTAAAATACTAAATAACTAAAAGAATAGTCCCTGAGA
Source organism: Diaperis boleti (assembly GCA_963583935.1). Classification (NCBI taxonomy): domain Eukaryota; kingdom Metazoa; phylum Arthropoda; class Insecta; order Coleoptera; family Tenebrionidae; genus Diaperis; species Diaperis boleti. Next base: position 38,763,122 of record OY757242.1, on the reverse strand, counting down.
GAAGTGCCGTTAACTTGGACTTGGTTTGGACAAGCCTCCCAGAAAGACCAACGTAACTATGTCTAGGAAAATTCCGTAATAAACTCATTTCTCTTGGTCCGTTGGATGTGCCAGTTTTGCCCCCACGATCGTAAACTCTCTCTACAATCTGGCCTCACTGACAGACAATTATCTTGTTCTCTTCGCTTTAATCTTTCCATTGGATCTACCTGTGGTCCACCACTCTCCGACTTACATGCACCCCACTTTGATAACTCCACGCGTTTCAATATTCTTGTGTTTCCCTCTCAGATGTTTCATTGTATCAGTCAGTTGTAAATTCCTGTAAACTACGAAAGCTCAAGGGTGGAATGTATTTAGCTGATCTAACCTCACTCATCATGTACCGCAGGATTGTTTAATTGTATTATTGTTTTATTATTTGCCGCCAATTGTTACTCTGTTGAAGTCATGTAAAATTGTCCGTTGTTATTTATTATTTGGAATCATTATTGTTAACATTATGAAATCGCAAGTGTACCAACTTAATTCGAAGACACCAGAAATTGTTAACCACAGTACGCAATCACTAAACTCAAGACACTTCAAGTTGTTCAAACTGAATAAACATTTAAAACCATAATTTTTGTGTTATCAATTTGCGCTCCACTCCTGATTAGCTCTCGCCATGTATCCAAAGAATTTTGGGTTTGTTTTGTTGGGTAAGTTTGAATGTCCCGCCATTGCTTGTCTTGTAAAAAAAAATCACACAACGTAGGGTTCTGCTTTTTCTTTCATTGTCTGACGATCATTGGCCAACCTTTTCAATTTCGCGGTTTGTTTCAAATTTTCAAATTTGACGTTTGATGACGTCATTGACATTTCATTTCATGTTCAAATTCAAAAGGTGGCGGTAATGTAAAGGGGGGTTATCACAACATTAATATTAGTAAAAAAAAACTACGAAGTAAAACTTCTTATGCGATATAGTTATAAGTAGTGTAATATTTCTGTTATATGGGTTTTCAGAAATTACACATGGGGGGGAATTCGGATTGCTTACGCGACCTGGGGCGTACCGAGAGGTACCGGGCGGAAAAGAGGGGAAATGTTGCCACCCTTTAGATTTAGTCCTTACGATTCTGTCCACCGAAGAGACCAGTTCTTTTTTGTTCATCAGACTGTTATCATTGTTCTTAAAATTTGTTAAATTTCATTTTATTTGCACTACGAGTTTTCATGTTGTTTAAAGTTGTGTGCTCAATTTAAAAATCGAATTGTCAATAATTCACTTTATGAGACGTGCCGGGTTAAAGCAGATTCAAGACCGTGTAGGTTGAGCCACCGGCAGTACAGGTAACCTCTTTATATTTATATTTCTGTCCTATCTATCGTAGGTACAAGCAAGACCCTCTAGATACACATAGACTGTCTCGGTACGAACCATTGTAATTTTCAAGCGATTGTTTTTCTGTTCATCCACGAAATTCTCATTCCACTTTTACTCTTTGTTCAACCATGAGTTCTGATAGCGTCATGTCATAAACCATCAGCGCCACCGCTTTGTTCTTTTTATGATCTTCCACTATAAAACTAATAGCTTGTTTATTCGTATCAGAGACTTTGCTTATTTACTAGAATTTGTTTAAATATTCCGGTGTAATGCTATTTGTGGAAATATGGACCATTTTTTGCGATAACCATTTAAATTGGTTACATCATGAATTTGCTTACAAATTGTCTCCAGGCCTCCCCTCTTTTACTGTAACGTAAATTTCAAAATTATGTATTACAAGTTCCATGTATTCGAGAGTAATTTAGTAAAGTCGTTGGAACAACCAAACCAAACAATAATACTGAACCAGGGATAAATAACTACCCTGACCAAATTTTAAAAAAGCGCACATTTACGTATTTACGATTTTATATTTCGCCAATTTATGTATGTATGTATGTACATTTCAGGTATCCGAAGTTCAGTTTTCTGTATCGAACATTTCAGGTATCGAGTATGTTTTTATACCGACTAAAAAAAAGAAGGAGGTCCTATGTTCCGCTGTATGTTTTTTTTTTCTTTTGTAGCCCGATTTTCGTATTGCGGCTGTGTATTTTTGCGTATTGTTTTCCGGATCTGGTGAGATTTCCCGTGTCAATCAAGAGCACCGCGGCATGATCGAGTTGGGCCGACAGGCAGGACATCCCACGGCACGCCAGTTGACACCGCGAACGATGAACCGCCGCGACTACGAGCTTTTTAACCACAAAATTTTAATAAAATAATAGAGCGACATAGGCAATTTACATGTAAAAAGTTAAATAGATGAAAATCATTTTGTAATACCCCGTATTTCGTAACACATTCACTCTTTTACCCTCAAAGTCTGGGTGAGCGTATACAAGTTTCACTTCACTCATTGTAAAAATGTAATTAATAAGCTATCCACGGTGGCCAAGTGGTATGTTTCGATACAAGTGCGTTCAAGGTACAAAGCAGCATTTTTTGTATTCGTTCACGCAAGATGAGGCAAAGGCTTAAGTTACGTGGTAATATTTATCTATTAAGTTGTTTACCACTTTCTCCATTATGTATTTCACAAAACGAATACAAAAAAATAGTTTGTAACATGTGGTAAAATAAAAACAATAAAAAAGGTAAAAAATTTAATATTGCTTTTTACATAGTGTGATCTTCATTTCTCCAATTGACTTCAAAGAATGGGATATATCTTTAACCACCACCATCAGTTCCCTATTCGTTTTTTTTTCTTCTGGATATTCTTACTGTGGGGTGGTCCCGTCCACGGTAATTGATAATTAATTTGTGGGTCTTCCCAAACAGGGACATTGACTCTCACCAAACTCTGATTACTAGCATGACAGTTAGATGTAGATGCTTCATTCCTAAACCTACACTAAAAGACATGGGTATTGTGACATTAGATGCACTATTTGATTTTCTGCTTTTTATGGTAAAACTCGCCATGTGTGAAGACTGCAACTACCAGAAAATTGTTTTCCACCATAATGTATGAGTCATTTATGAAGACCCAATATATTATGTAGGGGTTGATTCAGAGTTCAGCTCCCATCTCAAAGATGACAATCTTGATGAAGATAAACAAGTTCATCGACGTTTGTTGTTTCTCAGTTTTGTAGAATCTATTTGCATATATTTGTTTTTGTAATATTTGACTTGATCATTTAACAGTTTAATTTTTCTCCTACTTGTTAATTTCAGCATCTCAAATTTCTTCTTCAAATCATTATGCTCCTTAATTAGTTTTGAATATTTATCTTGTAAATTTTCCTCTTCCACTTCATCAGAAACATCTTCTGGAGCAGGCATAGTTAAAGGAAATGAAAGAAATACCTTGATTGGTTCTCTGTTTTCAATTATATTTCTAATTACTTTGATACGGTTTCTTTTACCCTCATGTTCACTTCTTTCAGAGTTTTTCTTTACTACTGCTGGTCGACCATCTGGAAGAAATAATGACGGAACCGCCGTCTTCCTCAATTTTTTTCGAATGGGGAGTCCTGTGTAAAAATAGAATTAATTGGGTTAAATTAAGAGTCAATAACATGGGCTAGAGAGAATATTTCTCTATCTAGCTCATATTTCAACCTGTAGTTTGATTACCTAACAATTCATGCTGTAAGTCTCTTTCATAATCAGATTCCTTAAAATGGACAGAACATACACAACTGGTGGCTGGATTCCATTTGCCAGCCCGTTTGCATCTTTTCATCCATTCAGTGCACAAATTATTATCTTTGGGAAATGTGTGGTACTTAATGATCTCTTCCCTTTTCTTTGTCACAACATGACTGTTATTACAGCCAAAAACAGCACATCTGGTTCCTGGCATTCTGTAATATTAAAAAATATATTAGAATTACAGTATGAGAACATCAATACTTACTATACAAAAAACATAATGGAATACGAAGCGAGATTACCTTAAATTAAAAATTTACTTACTAAAGTCGTAACGGAGATCAAACACAACAAATTGGAATAGGTGGAGCAATCGCTTCAAACGTTTAGTATGTTTAGTACTATGAACGTTATCTGAAATTATTTAAAACAAGTGGAAAAATTAAAAATTATAAACCATCCGTTATTAGGTTATGTTGCAGACAGCCGTCAGAACGTGAACTTATGTCATGTATCAACCTGTGTGTCAAGATCACTTGATTCACTTGATTGACTCAGCGACCATGCTGAATTTGTATTTCTAACCTATAACAAAATTTTACAAAAACTAAAGAAAAATGAGTAAGTTGTGGAAAAAATACCTGCTTTGGTTTGCCCAAGAGCACGTGGAATTTCGTTCCGCTGTAAGTTTGCAATAATATCTGTTCCAATTGAAAACAAACATGTTCTAGGAAATAAATTCTTTATGTTCAATGTTTAATATTGAGCTAAGGGTTTCTGAGAATCATGGGGGTGATGTAAGTTTTTGATACCACTGTTGTAATCCAGCAAAATGATGAAATTATAGGCTCCCTATTGGATTGTGGAGAGCCCATCGGAAAATGATGTTAAACAATTAGTCAGTAGGTCTGTATCTATAAGATCATGCATGGAGTTATGGGCTCATGCAAAAACTGTTGAAGATCTCCACCAGAAATTACAAATGTATCCAAAAGAGTTTATGGAACCTTACTTTCAACCAAACCTCTCTTTTAAAATTGAAGTTGAGACATTTTGTAGGCACTTTACACAAAAGGAAAAAGTTAATAAATTAGAGGTAATTGTCATAACTTTATTTTTTAAATATAGTGGAGTATAGTGTTTTAGTTATCTTCCTGTGCAAGGTCCAGTAAAGCTGAAAGATCCAAATGTTTCTTTTCAGTATATAGAATATTATGGCACTGAAGCAAATAACCCACCACTGCTCCCTTATGTTGTATTCTTTGGAAGATGGGTTAGTTACTTTGAACATAAATAAAATTAATTTTAATATTTTATTACAGATTGCTAATGGCTTAAGGAAGTTGATAAAAAAGTTGTCCCTCAAGAGTAGAAAGTTTATAGGAAATACGAGTATGGACCCACAATTGTCATTATTAATGGCCAATCAGGCTCAAGTCAAAAGAGGTGATATTGTTTTAGATCCATTTGTGGGCTCTGGATCCTTGTTGGTTGCAGCAGCAGAATTTGGTGGCTATGTTATTGGGGGCGATATAGACTACCTAATGCTACATGCAAGAACTAAACCATCTAGAATTTCACAAAAAGTATGTTGCAAGGATATTATCATCACAATTTAACACTGTTTCTTTAGAAACGATCTCAGGACGAAAGTATTAAAGCCAATATGCAACAGTATAATTTGCAAGATCAATATGTTGATGTTCTTATCAATGACTTTGCCTTATCATTTTGGAGGGATGATATTGAATTTGATTCCATAATTACAGATCGTAAGTCAGTCTCTATTAATAGTGTAATTTCTCAATACTGAATCACTTTAGCACCTTATGGAATCAGAGAAGCCACTGAAAGGGTAGGGACCAATAAAGGAGATTATAAAGTTAGTGAAGAGCATTTATCCTCACACATTCCAGCCAAAGTTCAGTATGGTATATCGAACCTTTATAAAGATTTATTAAAATTTTCAGCCAAACATCTGAAAATTGGAGGAAGACTTGTCTGCTGGTTTCCGGTATTTAGGTATGTATGCTTTGTATGCTTTTGGTGTGCTTCTTCTTTGTAAGGTTTATATCTAATTCAGGGAGGATTACAATGAATCTGGCCTTCCATCACATCCTTGTTTAAATCTAGTGTCAAATAGTGAACAAGTTTTGTCTAAGATTACATCACGAAGATTGCTCACCTTCAAAAAAGTCGAACATCCAAATTCTTCAGAAGTACATTCTGATGAAAACCAGATTACAGATTTCAGAGAAAAATATTACATTGCAAGGGAAGAAACCAGGAAGGAGAAAAGAACAAGGGAAGCTAATTTGAGACATGAAAATTGGATGAAATTTAAAAACAATCAACTTTGTAAATAGCAATCACTTTTTAATAAATTTTTTCTTGACTTCATATTTCTTCTTTTTGATGTTTACTTTACTGTCTGTAGTTGTGTCAAATTTCCTTTTCCTTCTTATTTGGGAAGTAAACAAATCTAAAACAAAATTATATATAACATAAATTTGCCAACTGTATTAAAAATACTTTTATCAGGTTCTTCCCCAACTTCTTGTCTGTAGTAATCAGCATCATCTTCAACAACATTCTCTTTCCTACTTTCTTCAGACTGTACATTTGCCATTCCTTTTAAAGACTTTTTCTTTAATTCATCCTTGGCTAATTCCTTCTTTGCTTTATTCTTCTCTTGCATTTTTTTACGTTTCTCTTTTAGGTTTCTACAAAACTGAATTAAAAAATAATAAATCAAAGTGCATAACATTACTTTTTTGACTCCCGTTTCTTCTGTATTTCTAATTTTTCTTCATCAGTTTTGTGGATCAAGTCATGATATAAAACTTCCCCATCAAGCAAGCCGTCTTCAATTTTGACTAACTGCAGTGTTAATCTTGGACCCAATTCAGTTAGCTTAATTGAAGATTTTCCTGACTCAATGTTACCTCTAGTGATGATCTTTTGTGGCAAAATTACTTGGTTGTTGGGATCATCTTCAAATTCACTCTCAGATAAAATTCCTGACCTGTGGGATTATTAAATAAGTATGTTAATTTGAGCAAAGATTGTCAATTACTTTGTGAAAAAATCTGAAATATCATTGCAGTGAGTCAGATTGGGAACTTTTCCTTGGACCACTTTCTTAACTCCTTTAGAAATTCCCACAGGAGTAACTTTTATTAAATAATGCCTAAATTCAATCAATTTTGTTGTGGGATTATAGTTAAGTAAAACACAACGTCTTACAGTGTTTAAATCCACCTAAAACCCATTATTTAGTACTAGAGCAAGCATGTAAAATTTACTACAAACTTCTGCTAAATTAATTGTAGGAAACATGTTCTGAAACATTGATGTCATTAATTTCATGTGGAGACCATCACCACTGAAACTATTTAAAACTATCAATGGTGAATACTTAAATGCAGCTTCAACAACATTTTGTTTTTTTAAATGGGAGACAACATCACGAGCTAACGAGAAATTGTGAATCTTGAAAGTAAGTGTGGGTCCTCGCGGTAAACGTCCAACTTTAAAATACATTCCTTTATCAGTTCTGGACAATATTACTAAATGAGAGACATGTAGTAAACCAGCAACTGCAACGAAGTCTTTAATTGTGTTCTTTTTTCTCTCCTAAAATAATATTACACATTTGATATGAATCAATTTAGAAGTAAACAAACTCACCTTCAACGAAGCCGCTGTAAAGGGTTCCATTACTTTTCTAAAATCCTTCGTGAGTTCTAGTAAATGCCCCCCTGAAAGACCTTTGTGTATGATAAACGTGTGTGGGGCTTGCACCACATTCTCCGGTTCTGAATGCACATTAGTATTGTTTTTCACACAACGTCCCTTCTTTCTGCGTTTTCCCATTTTCGTATTTTACAACAGATTTCAATGGAGGAAATGAAAATGATTGCGTTGAGGAAAGGAGGTTATGTTTACCGCATGTGCAGTGTGGTTATGAGGTTATGTTCAGCACAGATGTTCAGTTCATGATTTATAATGACCAAGTTGTTCCAAGGCTAGTACAGTAACAGGTTGAATTATGACCAATCCAAGCAAAGGCGGTAGACGTCCTGAGGTATTCCAAGTTTAAAACATTGCGTATACCGTATACCACGATGGATTAATTCGGTACTTGCACAAGTTTCAATTTACCATTTACAGATTTACGTGGCACTTTTAAGGACAAGCAAGAGCCTAGAAATATACAGGTTGTTCATAAATGATGATTCATACATCTATAGTGCGCTTTGAAAGTTATGATTGACATGATTCACTTACACTTATGTTGTGAATCATAGTAGACTGTTTGTTAAAAACTTAGGACTTAGAATATTTTATAATTTTTAAGTTTACATTCAAACAATAAAACATATTCTCGATCAAAAAACAACAGTTGGTAAAAAACAAAAATACAGGGTGTCTCAAAATTTAGGCATTCCGAGTTCGGAGTGTTGTAGTGTGTACCCCTTGGAGTAAGAAAAAATTACAACATTTTTTTAAATTACCCTCTACAAGATATTCGCGTTTTAACTTTGTTCAATACGGCAACATGGGCGAACTGCTAAGATTTTGCTAAGTTTAATAATCTCAAACATTCCCGCACCGTTCGCTCCCAATGTGAGTGGCAGATCTTCAATCCTCAGTCAGAAGACGTCAAAAGTCTCTGCCAATGAACCCATTTGGCATAATGTGAGGTCCATTCCTGTCCACACGTTAAATGCATAATGGACTTGGCTCCTATTGTAGATGAGGTGTGGATTTTCCAAAAAGCCCAATTTTTGTTGACAGAACTTGTCAAGTAAATTGTTGGCGGTCTTTTCCTGGGCAACGAAATAATATTCCACCCATGCCGTCTCCAAACTCCATAGCAACAAAATACTATTCTAGCCTTGTTGCCGTTCTTTTTTGACAAAAATTTGCAAAAATCGAATATTTTTTTACTTCGCGTTAAATCTACTTTTTCAATTTTTTTTTTTTTTGGATTGTTATCTATATATATATATATATATATATATATATATATATATAAATGCGATCTATATATATATAAATGCGAAACTGATTTCTCACTGATCACCGCACAGCCCAGACCGTTGAGTGTTGAAATGTGAAATTTGGTAGGAACGTAGTTTTTAGGACGTATAGGCGCACTAAGAAAGGATTTTTGAAAATTCCGTTTCTAAGGGGGGGAAAATGGGGTTAATTGGTTGCTCTAGGCTCCAACTAAGTTGAAAACAAAAAACGGTAGAGAAGTAAAAATTCGTACCCGAACTCGCTTTTGAAAATAACTCGACCCCTTTTTGACGATTTTCCAGAAAATTATTCACAGACGGCGAAAAAGGGGGGGAAAGGGGAAAACGGTTTTTATAAAAAAATTCATAACTCGACATCTCGGCATGCTAAAAACGTGAAAATTGGGATTTAGACTCAGCTTTGAAAATAACTAGACCCGTGTTTGACGATTTTGCAAAAATTTCTTTAACGACCGAGAAAAAATTAGGGGTGGTTTAACCAAAATTGCTATAACTTGAAAACTGACAGTATTGCTGTCGTGAAAATTGAGATCTAGATTCTCCTTTAAAAAAGACCGGACCCGTGTTTGACGATTTTCCAAAAAAAAAAAAAATACTAACGCCGTGAAAAGGGGAGGGTGGATTTAGGGGTGCTTTTTCTCAAAATTCTTATAACTTGAAGGTCGAAAATGTTACAAGCATAAGATTTGGCACTCGGACTCTCCTTTAAAATTAACTAGACCCGTATTTGACGATTTTCCAAAAAATTATTTACCCCGAAAAAGAACTGCAAAACAAATAGTGTTACATACGTGAAAATTGAGATCTAGATTCTCCTTTAAAAAATACCGGACCCGTGTTTGACGATTTTGGAAAAAAGATTTACCGACGGCGAAAAAAGGGGAGGAGAATTTGGGGGTGATTTTTCACAAAATGTTTATAACTTGAAGGTCGAGAATGTTACAGGCATGAGAATTGGCACGCGGACTCTCATCTTAAAATAACTAGACCCGTGTATTGACGATTTTACAAAAATTTTATTACAAACCCCAAAAAAAGGGCGTAAATGGGGAGGGTAGTTTTCCTGAGAATTCTCATAACAGGAAAACAAATAGTGTTACATACGTGAAAATTGGGATCTAGATTCTCCTTTAAAAAAGCCCGGACCCGTGTTTGACGATTTTGGAAAAAAAAATTACCAACAGCGAGAAAAGGAGAGGGTGGATTTGGGGGTTGATTTTTCTCATAATGCTTACGACTTGAAGGTCGAGAATGTTACAAGCATGAGAATTGGTACTCGGACTCCCATCTTAAAATAACTAGACCCATGTTTAACGAATTTCCAAAAAAAAAAATTACCAACTGCGAAAAAAGAGAAAAGTGAATTTGGGAGTAATTTTTCTCAAAATTCCCATAACTTGAAGATCGAGAATGTTACAGACATGAGAATTGGCACTTGAACTCTCCTTTAAAAATGATTAGACCAGTGTTTAACAATTTTGAAAAAAAAAGAACAACGGCCAAGAAACCAAGAAATGGGGAGGGTGGACTCTCCTTTACAAATAACTAGAAAATATTTAGAAACCGCAAAAAAAGGGGCGTAAATAGGGAGGGTAGTTTTCCCCAGAATTATCAACTGTAAAGCAAACAGTATAGGATTAAAATATGTAAAAATTTGGATGTAAATTCTCCTTTTAAAAAGACTGGGCCCGTGATTGACAAAAAAATATACTTTTTGTTATTTTTTTATTAAAAACTGCTTTAAGCCGTTGTACCAATTCCAAATATATGCGCCAGTGAAGCCGACCCCAACTTACGCGGGCAAAGCCGCGGCTAATTGCTAGTCTATATATATAAATGCGAAACTGATTTCTCACTGATCACCGCACAGCCCAGACCGTTAAGTCTTGAAATGTGAAATTTGGTAGGAACGTAGTTTTTAGGACGTAGAGGCGCACTAAGAAAGGATTTTTGGAAATTCCGTTTCTAAGGGGGTGAAAATGGGGTTAATTGGTTGCTCTAGACTCCAACTAAGTTGAAAACGAAAAACGGTAGAGAAGTGAAAATTCGTACCCGAACTCGCTTTTGAAAATTACTCGACCTCTTTTTGACGATTTTCCAAAAATTATTCACAGTCGGCGAAAAAGGGGGGAAAAGGGGAAAACGGTTTTTATAAAAAAATTCATAACTCGACAACGCAGCATGCTAAAAAAGTGAAAATTGGGATTTAGACTCAGCTTTGAAAATAACTAAACCCGTGTTTGACGATTTTGCAAAAATTTCTTTACCGACAGAGAAAAAATTAGGGGTGGTTTACCCAAAATTCCTATAACTTGAAAACTGACGCTATTGCTGTCGTGAAAATTGGGATCTAGATTCTCCCTTTAAAAAAGCCCGGATCCGTGTTTGACGATTTTGGAAAAAAAATTACCAACAGCGAGAAAAGGAGAGGGTGGATTTGAGGTTGATTTTTCTCAAAATGCTTATAACTTGAAGGTCGAGAATGTTACAGACATGAGAATTGGCACTTAAACTCTCCTTTAAAAATGATTAGACCAGCGCTTGACGATTTTGAAAAAAAAAAACAACGGCGAGAAAAGGGGAGGGTGGATTTGGGGGTGATTTTTCTCAAAATTCTTATAACTTGAAGATCGACAATGTTACAGGCATGAGAATTGGCACTTGGAATTTCCTTTGAAAATATTTAGAAACCGCAAAAAAGTGGCGTAAATAGGGAGGGTAGTTTTCCCCAGAATTATCATAACTGCAAAACAAACAGTATAGCATTAAAATATGTAAAAATTTGGATGGAGATTCTCCTTTTAAAAAGACTGGGCCCGTGATTGACGAAAGAAAAAACTTTTTGTTATTTTTTATTAAAAACTGCTTTAAGCCGTTGTACCAATTCCAAATATAAGCGCCAGTAAAGCCGATCCCAACTTACGCGGGCAAAGCCGCGGGTACCTGCTAGTTACACATAATCATACTCATAATAAATAAAAATAAACGCCAACATTCATAGCCTTTATTTGAAGATAACTTGTTTGTAAGGAGTGGTCGCCGAATTTTCTCTTACTTCTGGTAAGGTCTTCCACAACGCTCTGAACTCGGAATACCTTAATTTTGAGACGGGCTGTATATGTACTTGGTAAATTATGTGTTCCTCACTATGAACAAAAAAAAGTTGTTAAAACAAACCCTCATACAACTATTTGGTTCGACATTTAAAAGAAAAATAATTATGTGTGATAATAGTATATTACGTACCGTAAACTGTAAGTGCAATTTTCTTGGTCGAGAATGCAATATTGAGAAACCGAGGGTACCGAGGTTTCCTAAGCGTTCGAGGCCAAAAAGAAACTTACAGTTTGAGGTTAGTAAGCTATTTTTAGCAATACCTGCACAAATAAGATAAAGTAAAACATTTTCTGAATGTATTTATGAAAAATCAATAACGTCAGATTGTTATCAAATTAAAAATTTGTGTGGCGTTTGTTTCGTGTTAGAAATACAAAACAAAAACACATCACTTTAAATCAACATTTGTTGCAAAATCAACGCTTCAATACTGTTCTGAAGGTATTTCAAGTAAAAATAGAAAACTGGAATATTGAAGAGACTGCAAGTTTTGCTTGTACGTCATTGTTACCTGAAAAGTCAAATAAAAGGTACTGTAAAGTACGACTTCACGGAACTTTGATTTGTTTAATTGATTTAATATCCGGCTCGAAAGACCAAAATGTAAAGTACGACTTTACGCTGTTTGATTTTTACTCGCGGATGTAAAGTACGACTTTACGGTGTTTGACTTTGGGAACCACGGGTTCCGAATGGAGGCTTGTTAACACGACAAGACGCTTGTCTGGTTTCACTGATTTTATTTAACAAACAACATTTAAAACTATGGTAACAACTATCTCGTTTGAGCGCAGTTTTGCTTCTTCTCTACAAATCTTAATATCTAGCTCACCCCACTTTCAGAAAAGGGAGGTGCCCAAATTGGCCCCCAAGTGGGGGTGATTTGCAGCTGGTCCGGGTTTTGGAGAGGGGACCGAACAGGTACGAAGTTACGTATGACCTGTTTCGAAAGTGGAGCGAAGGAAAAAAAGTGAATAACCATACCGAAGAGTCAGTTTTGTTGGCGTACTTCCTGGAGAAGTCTAAAACGTACTCATCCCCATCGAGTTTGTGGTATGAATACTCAATGCTGCGTTCTACGATTTCTCTGGTTATCACCCAAAAAAAAAGTGAAATATCTACTATAGAAGAAATTGAAAGATTCTTGACTGAAGCACCGAACGAAATATATTGTAACGGACGTGAACCCATCGCTGTAGCGGTACTACAACGTACTCGAGTATGACATCATCCTTTGGAATATCCACCGGTAATATCCGGCCATGAAACATCTGGAGGCGTTTAGAAAGATTTAGCCGGTATATTTATTAGAGGACGTTCCAGCGGAAGTCAGCTACCACTCAACATTGGCTGAAAAAATACAAGATTGGCTACAAACCCGTAATATTGCCTTTGAAGCGGATCACCGGATTACAAATAGTTTCACAGTAAGTATTTAATTTATATTTTCTGTAATGAAGCTAAACTGTGAAGCTTGTAGGAACAAACCAGTGAAAAGATACAAAACGGATGAGTTGGCTTCTCAATATGGGCATGAAGTTCTTCGGCTTCCTCCCTATCATTGAATTAATTTGGGGCTTAACCAAAACGTATTACAATAAGCATGCTGGTAGGGATGGAACAAGTGCCGATCAAGCTTTGGCCACGTAGGAAGAAGCTCTTAACACAGTTACTCCAGATACAGGGTGTTTAAAAATTGCCGCACCAACGCAATCGTACGTTATTTAGGACCATTTGGTAAGTCAGAGAAAAATATTTAAAAAATTCTTGGTGTCCATTTCTTCTGTGTATGTGGGTTTCTTTTAGGGATCTTTGAATGTTGATTACAGCTATTTATTATCAGTAAATTACACCCAAAATGCTGCTAAAGTATGCGAAACAAAATGTAGATCAATAATTGACGCAATGCCTTTGGCGAGGCCTTTGGTCTTTAACATAAATGTATTTAAACGCATCTTACATTATCGAGATTTATGCAAAAATCAATGCGGCAACATTTTAATATAACAATGGATATTTTTATGCAACAATGGGATTGTATGCATAGTAACTAATTTTTCAAATTTATTTAAAAAAAGTCACACTGATGGATGACGTGCCTCTAACACTTTAGTACGGCGGCCGGTGGGTCAAATTCGTTCAACCACTCACTACTTTGGTATAACTCAATGAGACATATCGTCGCTGAAATGTGTTAACCTGCTAACTCCATTTGACAAAATTTTAGAGGAGATTATTAAAACACTTGTATTTCGGAGTTTATATTGAACTATTTGGAGATATCAGGTATTATTGAGACAAAATGTTTTATGTTTTTTATCAATAATACCTGCTGTCTCCAAATGGTTTAATATAAACTCCAAAATTTAAGCGTTTTAATAGTCTCGTCCAAAATTTTGCCAAATGGAGCAGGTTAACACATTTCACCGACGATATATAGATTTGTTAGTCACGAGAAAAGTTATTCCAAGAAAACCGTGAAAATTGGCAAAAATTATTCCAATGAAGTAAATGCTCATATCTTTGGCTAAATAAAAGGTAAAAATATGCGGTTTGTTTCATTATGAAGCCCAGAATATTTACTTTAAAATGGCTAATTGGAAAATTGCGCGAACTTATGCTTTTCGACCAAATTCTATTATTTAATGCGACGGCGCATAATTTATTCATAAATTTTCTATATTCAAGTTGCTATAACTCGTATAGTGTAGTCTTTGTAGTAAAAATTTCCACATCAAAAACTGCAGAATTTTGTTGTCTGTAATTCACCTCAACTAATAATAATCATAAATTCGCTACAATCGTGTTTCTGGGAAAATGTAACTTGCTCAGGCTACACTCTCGATCACCCGCCCGCGCCCGTCTCTCACCGCAAACGCTTATACGCTATACTATACTATATACCACCGAGCGCAATGAATTAAACTAAAATTAATTTTTATTTTTAACCAAATACATACATAAAGTTTTTAAAATTAACAATAATTTTTCTTAGTCCCTTAGTGCATGCAATTGAAATGCATCTTCGGTTGGAGGAATTTCTTTTGCAGAGTTTTTTGTGTTTAGTGTTAACTTTAACCTAGCCTCATTCAGATTCTTTGATTTTTCTTGTTTATATAAAAGCAAAATATGCTTACGTGCCTTTGCTGTTCAAAATAGAGGTTGCTGCAAAATTAGTCAATTGGATGTCATCACCCTTTTTCAACAAAGTGCTTAGTGCAGTTTTTTTACCAATTTTGAATAAAGCGTTAGTTGTATCACCTCCTGTTAAAATATGAAACGCTGGTAAGCTTCTGCAGAAATCCCCAACTACAACAACAACAAAGTCTTCTTTTATTTGTGGAAACTGAATCATGGCCTTTTTAACCGACTTCAAAAAAGGAGGAGGTTATCAATTCGGTTGTATATATTTTTTTGCTTTTTTTAGTGTTTGTTACCCCAGAACTCCGTCATTTATAAACCGATTTGTAAAATTCTTCTTTTATTTGAAAGAGTATACTTACAGATTGTCACCATTGTCACCATTTTGGGATATGATGAGGCATCTCATCGAAATCGAGAAAAATCTTCAAATTTTCGCTCCCTTTTATTAACGAACTTCATGTATTTTCACCGATTTCTTCGTCAATTGTGGACCGATTTTCAAAATTCTTCTTTATTAAATTTATTTTTTGTGTGCTCCTTATTAATTTGTGGGTTAAGAAATACTCCTTTCAATACAAAAAAATATTTTTTGGTCAGATATTCTGAACAACAAATTTCAATATGTTCAAGTTCTTGTGCATATCAGCAATTACTGCGGCCCATCACCACCAAACACTTAAATGGAGCAGTAAAAATGGGATCAGGAATGGAATTCTGTATCTAGTGTTTTCTGATGAATTCAGATCCTGTTTGGTCGCAGGATTCGCTTTTAATCAGCACGTTACCGGCACTGTTGGAGTTATGGTCACGTCTTGTGTTCATTCGGACTGACTGCTAAACGATATTTAAGAGATCGTAGAACCCGTTTTGATCCATTACCTACAAAAACTTGAAAATCCACTTTTCCAACAGTGTCACTTTAGACCATAAAATTGATCCCTTCCATGGTCATCAAGATCGCCTGATTTATCGAAGATATCTGGATGTTGCTACGGCTCAGATCCTGCGACTCTGAACTTCAAAAGGCAATAGGGATGTTTAGAACCATATAGATTTATGTTGTACTACATAAATAATTAATATACATACTTAGAACCCCATACCTCAAAACGATATCGATGAATCCATTCGATTCATACCCAAATGAATAATGAGGGCATATTGAACCGTGGTACTCCGACCAATTTTTTTAATGTCTTAATACTTTTCTTTCGATTTTTCATCATTTGCTTTTGCAAATGATTGCAAACAATGCCTACACTTACGTATTGTAAAAATAATAATAATAATAATTAGCGGTTTTGCAATTTAATTGTCACTCAGTATACAATAAATTTGTCTACAGGGAATAATGTAGCAACAATATCTAAGTAAATGATAATAAAAAATACAGATTGGCCGATTCCTTAAAAACCTTTGAAGGTGAGTAACAGGCGAGTTCGATAGAGACACTTTTGTGACTTGGTGCATAGAAACTGTTATCGCCAAACCGTAAATAAAATGGGATATTATAACTTATCACATTTTATTGTGACAAAGTAAACAGATAGAAAAATAACAACAAAACAAATCTACTTATTACTTTTTATATTAAACTAGCTGGTACCCGGCGCGCGTTGCTACGCTCCAAAACTAAAGTAATCTCATCCGATTTAACCGGTGCAACGAACAGGTAAACCACGATGGGTAAACGCTGGACCGATCCCGGTGGCATTACGCTCATGTTACACACTTCTCTTGACGAATATTATTTGATTTGTGGTCAAAATTTCATATCGATCCGTTGACCGGTGTAGGAGCCTATTCGAAACATAGAAACAGACAAACGTATAAATAACAAAACATTCTTTTTCAGTGAACAGTATTTTTAAATATGTATGTATTTTATTTATTTTTTCCCTTATTATTCTTGAGCAGTCGGGTAAACAATATTTGTGGTTTTCCCATTTGGCGAATACATAAATAAGTTTTTCGGTGTTCCTTCTCTGTCGCAAGCAACATATAATTGGTCATGTGAGAAACATGGACTTCCCAAATTGACCCCAGTAACACTCAGTGGCTATCCTTGGGCTTTATTGATGATAATTGAAGCCGTTTGAAATCGAAAGGCAAATTGAACTATTGGTATACATGGGATGAGCACATCTTTCCATTACATTTCCCATTGAGGAGGGTCGTTTCAATGGACGCTATGTTATCCCTATATCGGGGGGTTACATGGAAGATCAACAACGTTGAATGGCGCCCCTCGAAGCGAGCGATGTTTACTTGTTTACTTGTAATGCGTAATGCGATTTCATTATGTAGTATCTCTAGACACACTCGTTAAACCAAATAAAGACCTGTTTTTTTTGCGTATTGACCAGAAGGAGCTCCCCGTGACTCCGACTTTACGAGGTTCCTTGCTGGTCAGGTCCTGTTCGTACATCATAGCCACTCCTCAAAACCATGAGGTCAGCAACTATGAATCCCGTAAATCATGTGCCCTGAGCAAACGCAACGACCCCAAGATGACCGCTTTCTGCAGGCAGGAATGATTTTGAGATTGGAGACGAGCGAGTCCTTGATGCCTCCCATGCACCCAATTACCAAAACGACGAGCTTCACTGAGTAACTTGAGTACAGCCTCTTAAGTTCAAAGAGCAGGTCTTGATATTTTGTCCGCTTTTCCTCCTCCTTGACGCAGATATTATTTTCAGCAGGAGCCGAAAATTCAATAACAAACATCTGCTTGGAGAGGGACATACGGCAGCACTGGTGTCTGGTCTATCGCATAATGGTGTCTTAAATGAAAGTATAACACTCTCAATGCCGCATTGTGGCGATGGATATAGACCGAAGCTGCATACACCGGGCAGGCCGCCAATATATGCATTGCTGTTTCAGGGGCCCTGTGACAAACCCTACAGCTCACATTCGGCACCTCTATACCCATCACGCGGCTGCGATAGACCAAGGTGTTAATTACACCATTTTGTGCAGCGCAAATGAATCCCTCAGTCTCAGACTTCAGTCCACTTGATCTCAGAATGGCAAATGTATGCCTTTTGGATAAGCCAAGGTTTTCAATGTTCCTGAAGAAAACACTATGCATTGATTTATCCATATGCCTTCTCATGAGCATATCTTGCGATTCTGACGTGGGCTGTAAGACGGAGCAAATTAAGCTCGGTAATAGAGTGTGGCCGAGCTCGCTCAACGTCAAAGTCAAGACCGAGTTCATCTGCTGCTCTCTGTGCCGCCCTAAACAAAAATGCCCCGACTCCCAGCCTCTCGTGATCCCTGACAAGAAGCAACAAGGGATCCGAACTCAATTTGCTTCAACTCATCTACTAACCATTTAACTGCTCCAAATGAGTAGAGCAGGATCGGAACGGCAAGCATATTTGTGGCAAAAATCTTGTTTTTCCCCGAAAGCTCTGACGACCAGATTCGTCGGAGTAGATTTTTGTACTTGCCGCAGAGAGACTTTTTTACCTGGTGTGACGCTTGGATGTGGCACTGCTCCACACCCAAGTACTTGTAAGTCTCTCCGGCGTTCAGATGTCTCAGAACGCTTCCGTCAATGAGTTGAGCATCTTCATCGAAATACTCGCATCGTCCTCTTTTGAGATGAACCTGAGCACATTTGTCCCAACCGAACGCCATGCCAATAGCATCTGTGTACTCCTGCACTATGCATACTGCATACACTTTTAAATCATCCATGTAAAACAAGTGCGTGATCTTATGCTTCCGGTTACCGGGTGTACCACAGCTATAACCCTTTGCACCGCGCAAGGCTACGGACAGCGGCAACAGTGAGATGCAAAACAGAAGAGGACTCAAGGAATCTCACTGGAATACTCCTCTTCTGAATGATATCAACTCTGTCTGAACTCGGTCCCGTCGGGATGTTATCGAGAACCGAGTCTTCCAGAGTGACATCAGTTGTTTGATGCATCTCACCAGTGTATCGCGTATCGCAAGACATTCGAGCAAGTGAATAATCAGCTCGTGAGATGTTGTGTCGAATGCCTTACGATAATCGATCCAAGCCATAGATAAGTTGCGCTTATATTGGACGGCATCCTGCGTGACGCACCTATCGATCAGCAGGTTTTCCTTGCAGCCGTGCACGCCCCTTTTACAGCCTCGCTGTTCGAAAATTTTCGAATACACCGAGTTAATAGCGTGGAATATTCGGTAGTACAGGAGTCTGGTAAAAATCTTAAGTTTCTCGCCAATTTCTTCCGGGGTTATCGGATTGCACACCACTGGTCTTAATTGAGAGCTTCTTACGAAGTTCTCAAATAGTGCAAGGGCTGGAGTGTCTTCACGCAACGGTTTCGACCCCTCGTATATTTCCCTCCAGAAGACTTCGATATCCTGCACCGCCGGCAATTTCTCTGGGATAGAGTTTGCCCGCTGGAAGAGCCTCGAAGGATTTGTCTTGAACTTGTTGTTCTCGACCAACCTTCGCCTACTCCTTACCAGGGACTTTCTTGCAGCCACAAGACTGCGAACTCTATCCATGCAATGCTGCTTCTCAACAGCAAGCACCGCTGCATTCAGTGTATGATGGGTCCGGCGAAAGTCTCGCGCAATGAGCCGGATTTTGCAAGTGAAAGGTTTCATCTCCTTGATGAATTCCATCACACACTGAATACGAGAAATATCCTGCCTGGCGGTTCCTATCTTTTTGTCTATCTTTTCAAGGCGACGTTCGAACCTCCTCTCAGCCTCAGTGCTCTCACCACGTTGGACCGAAGAAGAAAGCCGCGTCGCGTCGCCTCTCGATAGACCATCTCGTTCAGGAACAGGATGTCTGCATCCCCAGGTTCCTATCGAGGGATTCGTCCGCTGCAACTAAGTCGTTGGCTTTGGGCGGTGGAATTTTATGAAGAGACTTTCTGTTGGAAGGCATCACATCTACCCGAACAGGCTGACGAATCTCCGGCTCGACCGGCTGTACCTCCGCCAATTGCTCGTGTGCTCTCTCATATTTCATTCGACGAAGGTAGGCTACATAATCGCGGAGTTTCTGTGGCGCGAAAAAGTAATGCTCTGGATGTTTCTCACCCCACAGAGCATGCATCCTTGCCATGTAACCCCTTCGCCGTGGCTCGCTCGTCTTGTAGCAGTCGAGCAAGTCATTCCTGAGGTCATTGGTCCACTCAAAGCGTCCATGGGCATTGCCTAAGTCGTCAACCGGTAAATCTCCGGAGACCCCACCACCTTCACCTTGGCCCCTATCCGAATGGGACCGGTCGTGGGGGTCTTTTCCTGCTGTGTTGGGAACAACAGTTTAGGGCTCCGATTGGTTGTTAGCCAAAAGGAACCCCGGCCGGTAATGGGGCCAATATATATGTTGATCCCCCCAGGTGCGCCAAAGGGCTACCGGTCCGATTTGCACCTTTAGCTCAGCTAGGTGGTGTCGCTACTCACCAAGGCTTAAGATGTTGTGTGCCTGCCTGCCTGCCTTATTATTATTATTATTATTATTTTTTTTTTTTGCGTATTGACCAGAAGGAGCTCCCCGTGATTCCGACCTTCACGGGGTTCCTTGCTGGTCAGGTCCTATTCGTACATCATAGCCACTCCTCAAAACCATGAGGTAAGTAGCTATGAATCCCGTGAATCATGTGCCCTGAGCAGACGCAACGACCCCAAGATGACCGCTTTCTGCATTCCAGCCGCAATTATTATTATTATTATTATTATTCAGGTGTTTTGAAGTTGAAGATCTCATTCGATCGTTTTCGAGTCGAGCGCTCTGTTGTTTCAAATGTTTCAGCATCTCTTGAAGTTGAAGCCTCGGTTGAAGCTCTAATTCGATCATTTTCGAGTCGTGGGCTATCTTGTTGAGGTGTTTCAGCAGCTTTTGATCTGAAATCTCTTAACCACATTTCCTCTAGACGACTTTCACGTTGGTCGGGTGTTTCATCTGCCCTATTAGCTTTCATTTGCCTCGATTTTTTGATTGATTTTCCAACATGATTTTCCTTTTTTGTGCATTTTAAAGTATTTTCTGAAATAGTAAACAAACGTAAGACATTCAAAATACCCGGCGCGAGGGGTTGCGCCACAAAAATGAAGTAAAACTATTTTTTTTATAGAACAGCAACTTAGCGTTATAAATTGATTAGCGTTACTTGCCGATTGCACGTCCTATCCGAGAAGAATTTAAAGTTGCGCCCACTTCCAAAGCAATCCTGGACACATCCACAATAAATTTTGGCACTTCTCCCTCGACTTCACCACACTATTCCTCTCTTGCGAAATGCTATTGACGAAAACTCATGAGTGACATTTTATGTCTAAAACTGTCACTGTGACATTTTTATCTGACAGCGTACTCTTTCGCCCGGTTTGAACTTTAAATATATATATACACTGCCGCTCAAAAAATTCCGGACACCTTAAAAAATTTTGTTTGGGACATGAAAGTCAATTCAATTGCTAAAATTGTATTTAAATAAGAAAGTCTTTCTTTTAACAATAACAAAATTGAAAGAAAAAGATTTATTAACAGAGAAATGGAAGATTTAAGATTAACAGAACAAAATTAACATATTCTAAAAATTCAAAATTATCACTAAAAACAACAGCAATACCGAGTGTTGCCACCACGAGCTCGTATGACGGTCCTTAAACAATGTTATCCTTTGAATAAGAGCCACAAGGTATTCTTGTGGTATTTGGGCCGATTCTTCTTGCAACGCCATTCTTAAGTCACCTAACGTCTCCAGCCGAAGTTGGCGACGTTTGACTATTCGACCAATAAAGTCCCAGACGTGCTCAATTGGATTAAACTCTGGACTATTGGCTGGCCACGAAAGAAGTCGAATACCAACCTCTTCCAAGTATTGGACTACAATTCCCACAATGTGCGGGTGAGCGTTGTCATCCATTAAAAGAAAATTCTCGCCAATAAATGGCGTATTGGGCACCACATGTGGTTCAACACATTCGGGGATGTACCTATGTGCCGTCATTGTGCCATTTCCGACAAACATTAGTTCGGTGCGAGCGTCTAAGGAGGGACCAGCCCACACCATTATACTGGCTTCAGTAAATCCAGTTCTGGGAGATATACAGCATTGACTATATCGCTCACCTTGTCTTCTCCACACCTTCTTGCGACCGTCTGGTGATCTAGGACTAAACCTAGACTCATCTGCAAAGAGCACGTTCTGCCATTCGTTGTCACCCCAATCCACATACTGGTGTGCGAAAGCAAGTCGTGCTCTGCGATGTCCTGCGTTTAATTTAAGGCCTGTAGCTGGTGTTCTTGCAGACAAACCTCCTTCTTTGGGCTTCCTTCTAACTGTTTGAGCTGAAATCCTGACTCCACGAACATCAGTTAATCGTCCAGAAAGAAGAGTTGATGGTAGTCCCCTATCTCGCTGCACAGAAAGTTGAAGGAAGCGGTCGTCTCGATCATTTGTTGACCGCCCACGACCAGATCCGGCCCTTCGGGCGAATCCATGTTTTTCATGGAATCGTAAAAGGGCGTCTTGCACAGTACTTCGCGGTATATAAAGGTGTTGCGCAATATATCGCACACTTCGGCCGTCGTTGTTTAAAGCAACAATTTGGGCAGCAATTTCAGGCAGCATGGAACATAAATGTGTCAATCTAACATCAAACAAGCAGATTCCAACAAAAAAACACAAAACCAGTCAAAGCCACATGAAACCCAACGTGATAATGGAACAGTTTTAGATACGCAAAAAGTGGTAAAATGACTAAAAGCGAGAGTTGTCCTAAAAAGTACAATCAATAATTACGATTTAAATTTTAAAACACTATTAACGCTTTAGTTTATTTAATTACTTAAGTTAAATTTGAAACAAAAATACATTAAATACTTTAAACTCCAAAAATTAGGGTGTCCGGAATTTTTTGAGCGGCAGTGTATATTTTTTACGATAAAGAGGTGACACATTGGGATCGTCAACCCACCTCATTGCGACTATTAATTGTGGTCAAAATTTCATTACGATCTGATCACCGGTTTAGGAGCGCATAACATACGAACGAACGAACAAACAAACAAATATGTATTGATTTTTATATATTTAATATTAAATATGGACAAATACCCTGACAGATTATAAGAATTAAGTCCTGAATGAAAAAATGTTTGAAGATTATTATCTATGTTGAGTAGAATTATCATTGGTAACAAATATGTTGTCAGGTTGACCTTCACCCATTAACGTCTATGCGATTTTCGTTTTTACCGACTTCAAAAAAGGAGGAAGTTCGGCTGTATGTATGTTTTTTTTTCCTTTTATGTATGTTCACCGATATCTCCGTTAATTGTGGACCGATTTTGAAAATTCTTCTTTTATTTGAAAGGGTATACTCCAGAGGTGGTCCCATTGTCACCAAGTCCGGATCTGATAAAGGGCTCCTATGGAAATCGAGGAAAATTGTCAAATTTCTCCTTTTATGTATGTTCACCGATTTCTTCGTCAATTGTGGATAGATTTTGAAAATTCTTCTTTTATTTGAAAGGCTATACTCCGGAGGTAGTCCCATTGAGAGCAAGTCCGGATCTGATGAGGGGATCCCATGGAAATCGAGGGAAATTCTCAAATTTTTCCTTTTATGTATGTTCACCGATTTCTTCGTCAATTGTGAATCGATTTTAAAAATTCTTCTTTTATTTGAAAGGGTCTACTCCGGAGGTAGTCCCATTTTCAGCAAGTCCTCACATTTTATAATTATTATGAACTCTCTCAAATGTAGTCGTTTAATAATAATTATGCAGGTTTTTGCGTCTGGGAGTCATTATTGCCTTAGATTTTTCAGGTAGTAATACAAATTCATCATTGTTTCAGTATTTCTGGTTCTAATTTTTTATAGTTTGCGTCTTTCATCTTCATTTTCAACGAGTCGTCGTTTCCTCATTCGAGCAGCGTCCTTACTAGGTCTACCCATCACTTAAAATTGTAAAATAATTAGCTTTTTAAAAAAAAGAAACAGACTTCAAAAAGCGAGAAGTCAGTACATGTATTATTACATGTGCTACCTACTGATCTGGTTGAAGTCGGTGCCAAGCCAAAAAAATAGGTAGTAGATAGATAAGCTGTCCGCTCCCGTCACATCGCAAGTCCCACCGCGCGCGCGCCAGAATGCGTGAGCGTCGGTGGGGGGCTCGCGCTGAGCAAAACATCCCAAACGGGCAGACACGTGCGGGACAGACGTCGTTGACGGCCTGATATTGAATTTTTGATGCGCTATAACGTTGTTGATATATTTGTATAATGACAATAGGTTACAAATTTGTTAACCTCTTTGGCTTGGCACCGATTTCAAACAGATCAGTAGGTAGCACATGTAATAATACATGTACTGACTTATTTCTCGCTTTTTTTAGGTCGGTTTCTTTTTTTTAAAAAGCTATTTATATTGAGCACAGATTATATTATTTGCAGCAGGTAAAGTGTTTGATTTTTACAGTAAAATGAAGTGTTTGTTTACTTACGCAAATCACTATTTGACTCTATTAAGGCGACTGGCCCGTTTTTGTTTACTTTACTATTTTGTTATCTTTTTAAGAACGAGCTGCGGCACACACGAAAGATAATACGGTCAGCTGTCGACACGTCTGCCTGCCGCTGAGGGGCGGGGCCTGTGTTACCTTGAAACCGCCAACATTGCTTGAAACTTGCGAACTTTGGGGACAATTTGCAAATTTATTTTTCAATATTTATAAAAACACCTTGCATTTACCGAATACAGAGATCAGTAAAAATCAAGCACCAACACGTTTGTTAAAAAAAAAATTTTTTTGGCTTCTCATTTTGGCAATAATTTTTTTTTTCTGAACAAACAACGTTTTGCCGTGATGAAGGTTTTTTTTACTAATTTTGATGCCCAATACGTTAAGATAGCCTAACAATGAAAGCCGTAATTCGGTTCCAAAGTTGAGGCGACTGAGCGTTTCGCCTTATTGGTTGGCGATAAAGCATATTTTATATACATAAATTTTTTTGGATATTTGTTATAATTTAGTAGTTCGACACCAAACAAACTCAACAGTGGCTTCTTATACGACTAACTGATGGTTTGCACTAAAACAGTTTTGGTTTGAATTTTAAAGTGTTGAGGAAGCAGTTTTCGTGTTTTACCTTCATTGTCTGAAAAATCCAAATATCCGCCGAGCTGACATGACATCCTAAGGACCACAATGTTTTGGAGCATCTCGAAATTTGGCTAAAAAGTAGGAACTGTACGATTTTCAAAAATCGCCTGCAAATGAATACCGAACACGATACTTCTCGAAATCAAGAAGCGAGAAATTCTGCCACATAAGGTAATTCGTCCAGACAAAAACAACATAATTATAAAAACGTGCTTATCATACTTTCTACAATGTTTGTACCCATTTCAGAGGGAATGAGAGGGAAATAAGTACATACATACTATAAACACTCATGCGCCGACCAAGGAAGCTAAAACTGAGAAGTCAAGGGAGATTTTTACCAATTTAATAATTTGGGATATAGCGCAAAAATTGGTTTACGCGGATGACGCCAAATGGAAAATAATTAAAGCAAATAGATCATGCCATGGAAGAAACAAATATGACATAGCGTAAGAAATAGAAGTTATATTCGTTGTTAAGAGCAGGAGGAAAGAAAATCAGCAGCGACCGGCTGCATAGATTTAAATCCTAATAGTAATACACTAGATTATGTTACAAGTGGCAAAAATGCTTCATTGTCTGCGAGCGAGATTTTTGAATCACGAGTGCGATATAGGACGAGCTTACAATGGCTTTCAAATTTTTGAAGTGACATTCCTTGACATTGATATTTAAAACATAGTCATGACATTGCACTTTTAGTCACTAGTGAGCGTTGTCCGCGGCGATGAAATTGACAGTAATACAAAGTCGTAGCCAATTGAGGTAAAATCGCCACCAGACGGACTTGGATCGCGACTTAATGGAAACTGTAATAAGGAGGCATGAAACTCGAATAACTGTC
Organism: Diaperis boleti; assembly: GCA_963583935.1. NCBI lineage: Eukaryota > Metazoa > Arthropoda > Insecta > Coleoptera > Tenebrionidae > Diaperis > Diaperis boleti. The sequence continues at coordinate 38,737,194 of OY757242.1, read as the reverse complement.
AACCGTTGTCAAAATTGTCAAAATAACGTAAATAAAATAACAACTTCAATCAAATTATCGTCTCTTTGATAAAATTTAATAAAACCAGTGTTCTATATTCCTTCTGGGTGCTCTTTTCCTTTTAGACTGCCGTTCATCAAATGACAACAAAAATAAATAAATAAAACTAGCGACAAAAAATGTTTAATAAAGATGAAGTAAGATTTGCATTATTATTCTAAATAATTTCTGCTTGAAAAAAATAAACCACACTTTTAATTTTGAGAGTGGAATTAATTTGTTCCACGCCCTCCTCATTTTTCATTCTGTAACACTATTACAGTTTACTCTAATGCGCGAGGTGGTGACATCTAGCGATATTATGTCTGTTTTCCAAACGCAAGGTTTAGAGCGATTGGCACGACTTGAAATTACTGTCATCGGCGCGGACAACGCTCGTGAGTATGTAAAATTAAATTTTAGTCGGTAGGCAATAGTCAATAGTGATTAAAATTTGATTTTAGTCACTCAAAACTAACGTATAAAACACCTAAAATATGCAACTGTTGGACAATAGCTATTTATGTAACCAGTTATGAATTGCAATGTTTTGTATAACGAATGGAATTTTTCGCTCGCTTCGCTCGTCCCGCAATATGACGGGAGTGATAACATTTCATAACGTGTTATATACAAGATTTTTTCTAATTTTGAGGAAAAATTACAAAATTAATATATTGATTATCTTTTATAGAAACCTGTTTTATCTTACAAGGACTTTACATCTTCTTCCGCTGTTCCACGAATTTATACAGGGTGATTTTTTGAAAACGATCCAGCCTCAATATCTAGAGAACAAAAACGTTTTGTGCAAAATGCCGAAACCGGTCAATTTTTGTTGTGAGGGGGACACTTTGGTGTAGTTTTATGGACCTGCAGGTGCACTCCCTTGACCGGGGCAGCAGTCCCCTCAAAAATCTTAAATGGAACAGAGGGTTAAAAAGTTTATTTTTTGAAAGGTTCATTTAAACTCTTTTTGGCTATGTAGTAGTTTTTTATTTCTACGATTAGTTTTTGAGAAAACCGCTTGCTTTGCAGCACATCCCACGTTCATGTTTTTCCTGAACAACATTGTTGTTAAGCGCCTATTGTTAGTAAAATCAACGCTTCGGATTGTCAACCATCAAACAGATATTGAGATATTTTGATGAAACTAATGTTGATGTAAGATTTTAACGTCAAGTAATCAAATGAAATTTTTAAATTAATTAAACACTGTCATTCCCAAAAACAATTTAATCGGCCACAACAAATTAAATGGCCATTCTCAAGCTGTAGGTAAAAAGATAAAGATTACATGGTTGACAATATAAACGGCGGAATGACTTGCCCAGGAAAATAAACAATTAAAAACTAACTAAATTGAATTACATTATATGAAAAATTATTATTACAACAATACTCCATATAATAATAATAATAATTTTATTATTGACTAGTAGTTAATAATGAAGAGACCGGATTTCATCCAAAATGCATATCTAATATATAGGGAAAATACCTAAAGTAGGACTTCATGAAAAAAATCTCTTTCTTAGAATTTGGCAGAATATTCGTGAAATTGTTTATGTAATTATTAATACAAGAATGGACAGAAAAATATGATTTATAGAATTTAAGCTGCTAGTAGTAAAAAAAATTATATATAAACCACGGTAGAGAAACCTTTTCTCATCAGCTTCGCAACTTAATAATTAATACTGCCCAGCTGAGAAAAACAACTTCTCTACCACGGTATATAATGTACTATTTATGAATAGGTATTTAATTTTTTCTTGATACTCTCTTATCAAAAATTGATCCGAATTACTTTGATTTGTTTCCCATTAATTGAATTGGCTCGAATTTTTTTAATTAGTTCGAATTATTTCAGTTAGACCGTATTATTTTGAATTGGTACACTCATTTTTCATGTTCTCAACCCCTTGACGTATAAAGAAATTGTCTCCAACCGAGTCACCAACAGAAGAGCTGACCTGAAGAAATTCGCTCTTAATTTGCTGAAACCTCATAATATGGAATTCCAATTTTGCGACGTGAATTCCGCCAAACTAAATATATGCTTACAAAAAATATGCCCTGCTACCACGGGTAGATGTACATATAATAATTATGTTGCCACAGAACCGAAGATCTAAAATTCAGGGTCAACTGCGCTATATGCAAAAAATTCATATGTTTGTAGCAAACAAAAAAATTTGCCAAACTTGTGCCGAATAACTTGATAAATACCGGGTGTCCCAGAGGTGTGTGGACCATCAATTACGTCCTTATTTTGAAAGATATCAAAACGGGGTTTTCAGGGGACGATAGCCAATATACAGAGTGTCCTAGTATTAGTAATATACAAAAGTTATGTTTTTTTAAATGGAATGCTCTGTATATTAGTTGGTAAATTGAAAGAGCAGTTAATGCTGAGCAAGATGATATAAGGTACTACAGGTTTATTATGGATGGTTCTTGAGTTATGAAGAATCTTAGGTCAAAATTAGTGCTTTTTTAAAAAATGCAGAGACCATTCCAACAGAGATAACAGAATACTTTTCTGTGAATATTTTTTTATAGATCCAAACTTTAATACATACCGATTGAAACTCATCTAAATTGATATTTCTATACAGGGTGTACGATTTCGCAAAATGTATAATAACTTTTTTTTTCAAATGGAACACCCTATATTCCCTTATACCACCAAATAGCATTTTTAATAAGCTTTCTGTCAATATAGTTTGCCTAGGCAAATGTTAGTACTTTAGGTAATTTTTATAAAAAACCTAAAAAGTTTCCCGAAATTGCTAAAATCGCATATTAAGATCAGATCGCCTTGGACTTGTTGCCATGGAGATAGTCGTTTATTGTCTAATTTATTAAATTACTTCAGAAATGACACCGAGAGGTAGACAGGCTTAGGTTTACGTAAGAATTCGATCGACCATATCCTTTACATAACCACAAACAAAAAAAAAATCTAGAGGAGTTAAATCTGGTGATTTTGCGGGCCATTTGACAGGGCCGCCCTTACCAATCCAACGTCTCGGCAACCAGTCATTTAAATATCTTCTTAGATTTCTATAGAAATGTACAGGAGCTCCATCCTGTTGCAACCACATTAAGGACCACTGATTCTAATAATCAGTCGTCCGCATCCAGTGGCATAATAGTGCATGTTATGCCTCTTGACATGCCCATTGCTCTTAAAGGTCGCCTCATCAGTGAACAAAATTATGTTTAAAATATTTCTATTCCTTTCTAGCAGATTGTCTATTATTTCGTAGAATTCCACTGTTTTTGCAAAATAAGCTTCTTGCAATTTTTGATGGAGTTCAATGTGGTATGGATGAAGCCGATATTTTTTGATCACACGGTTTACTAAAGATTTCGAAATATCAGATTGGGCAGCAATTTCTTTTGTACTGGAGTGAAGATTTTCTTCTAAGAGTAGTAAAACTTCTAGCTAAGTGTTTTCACCTACTCTTCTACTAATTATTTGTTTTTTGTTGTAGGCCACGTTTCCAGTGTTTTCAAAACGTTTTAAATTTTTGTGGATAAAAGGAGTTTCTTTCGGCTTCTCCTAAGGCATTGTACCATATTCATCATTACTTTTTTCGTAAAATTCATTCATTCAAAATTCATGAATTTGGGAAAGTTTTCTACGTTTTTTGTAAAAATTATCTAAAGTACTAACATTTGCCGAGGCAAACTATATATTGACAGAAAGCTTATTAAAAATGCTATTTGGTGGTATAATGGAATATAGGGTGTTCCATTTGAAAAAAAAAAGTCGTCCCACTGTATAGAAATATCAATTTAGATGACTTCCAATCAGTGTGTATTAAAGTTTGGGTCTATAAAAAATTATTGACAGAAAAGTATTCAGTTATCTCTGTTGGACTGGTCTCCGCAATTTTTTAAAAAAGCACAAATTTTGACCTAAAATTCTTCATAACTCAAGAACCATCCATAATAAACCTGTAATACCTTATATCATTTTGCTCAGCATTAAGTGCTCTTTCAATTCACCAACTAATATATAGGGCATTCCATTTAAAAAAACATAACTTTGTTATATTACTAATACTAGGACACTCTGTATATAATTTCTAATAATTTTAAATTGTGAAGGTATCGTGTGGCTATCGTCCCCAAAAACCCCGTTTTGATATCTTTTAAAATAAGGTCGTAATTGATGGTCCACACACCTCTGGGACACCCGGTATGTACATAACATGTAACATTTTTGAGAAATCTTTTTTAAGTTCTTTTTATGTAATTTTCAAATAATAAAAAATTACAAAAATGAATCAATTTCAATTTGATATACAGTTGCAAAAATAGGTGTAGCATTCCAAGGGGGTTAACAGAATAAGGAAGCTTCAAAATATCATTGAAAAAAATTCAAAGTTCAAATTCTTATTACCTAACACGAGGGCAACAATGAAAATTTTTAGAAAATCAAACAAAGATTATTTTATTGTTTTTCGAAATATCCCCTTTAAAACATCGATACATTGACACTTCAGAAACCATGCTTTTGTAATGTTCCACTGCTTCATCAGTTGATGACGAATTCCACGTATTTTGTTTTTAATTTGTGTAGACAAAAGATATCACAAGGTGTATCTGGGCTGTATGGTGAAGGGTTATTTGTTAGGTAAGGTTAGTCCGTTGTCGTGATGTAAAATTAAGGTTCTGTTGGAAAGACCCATTGAGCCGAATGACTTTTCTTTTCAGGATCACAACAATAAAAGAAAAAAAAAGAAAAAATCCAAGATTGATCACCAGTGACGATATTCCAAACCAAATTTGAAGTGCTGGCTTGGTATCTTTCCCGATTTTTTTCTTGTTTTTGATCGCGAGTTTATGTGGAATCCGTCCATCTTCCTCAAGCATTGCTCAAGCAGCGATTAATGAGGACTTATAATAAGCTTTACCTGTGCTACCTACTGATCTATTTGAAGTCTATTTTATAGTCGAATTCGATTTTGAGTGAATACAAAAATTTTAAATTATGACAATATGTAATTAAAAAACTATCAGAGCAGATCAATTAAACTTAACGGTAATGAACTCGCAAAACATTAACAAATAGCTGTCAAATAAAAAAAATCATTTGTTGTTAGAAACATGGCATTCTATAGATATTTTCCGTGTCGTCCTAGTATACAAACACCCTGTATAGATAAATACGAAATATGTTTCTAAATAATGATATAAAGTTTTCTGAACGACAAGTTCCAACCGAACGTACCAAATATGTTTTTTTGAAAAGTGAAAAAATATAATTAATTACTAACCGATCTTAATAACAAATAAGATCTGTCAGATTTCATTGGGCCCCACGGCTAAAACTTTTTCTTAGATGGTCGATTTTTTCCAAAATGGTAGTGTAAATATCCAATTCTAGAATTCATGGGCAGCCTGATTGTGACACGAAATCTTGCTATGTACAAATAAATTGTCATAAAACCTAACATTTTTTTTTATACATATGTACTTATTTATGCAGCCCGTTAGAAGTGAAAGGGTGTATTTGAAACAAATGGTAGGCCAAATACAAAAAAAAGTGCAATTTTTGATGGAGTACTTTTCAGATTGATGAATAAACCATTTTTGTCTTTCTATACGGATTTACAGATGTTGTGCGGTAAAGAATGGGGCCAATAATGTGATCATACTTATTATTCTAATGTATGTACTATAGATCTGTTTATTTTCAAATTATTAATTTGGTCAAATTGGTTATAAATAAGTATACCAGAACTATTTTCATTAATTCAATTAATTGTCGTATTCCGATGTGTAATCAACCTTGCCCTTATTTGCCTTTGGCAATATTCGCTCAATTCTGATAATAACCCATTATCACCATCAGACTGACAATATATTCTGCGTTAAATCCAACGCGGTACTTGATGATTTGCATTAATTTTGATATTGTGTTAAATTTGGAAACTGCATTGACACAAACATCCCCATTAGTACGTATGTTATTTATCTAAATAAGGGACACGTTATCTATAGGTGATAAGGATATTTACTGGTATTATAATACATATATAGATAAAAAGAACTCGGTCCAAGTTAACAAAAGTGTTAATATGGTTAATACCCAACTGTTTTAATGCGAACCGGGGGGTATAGAGTAAACATAAACCCTTAAATACAAGTGAAAAGCCGGGCGCATCGAGGTAGTAGGGGATGGTTGGTGGGGAGTCGGTCCTTCGCACGAACGGAACAATCCGCAGTCCATATTTTGCCGCCGCGGTGTATGTTGCTGCCGAAATCATTACAATCGACGTCCACGCCTCCCACAGAGATGTGTGTGACCTAACTCTTAACCTGCACCAGTCGCTCGTTTCGTGAGGAGTTTTTTTCAAGACCATGGACGAGGTCAATTTCGCCGCGCAATGTCTGGTGGAGATGTCCCATAGTAAAGACCATCTCAACCGTCCCTTAGACCTGTCCTTTAATGCTTCTCCGGCCGTAATTGTGGAAACGTTACCCATCTCCAAGGAGGCCTCGCAGGAGTCCTCCTACATGGTGGCGCGCATCCTGACAGATTTGACCAGGATTAAGCAGGAGCCCGTGCCGGAAGTTCCGTGGGATAACACCGACGAAGACGTTTTGGACAGTTCGAGTGTAAAAGTGGAAATCGCGTCGGCGATAGTGCCACCACCACGGAAAGCCGCCCCGAGGGCACAGAACGTGAAATTCGGAACACAAAACAGAAAGACTCACAAGTGTTCTTACGAAGGGTGCCACAAGATTTATGGGAAGAGTTCACATCTTAAAGCACACTTGAGGACGCACACAGGTGAGTCTCGAGCTAGATTTGTTTTTTTTTATCGTCGTGCAATTGATTACTTTGGAATTTCATATTTGGTCGGAGTTTTGTCTGGAGTCTAGACTGTGATTCATGTTCTAAGCTAAGCTCCAGTCTCATTTTCTTCGAGCTTTTTTGGAGGGGAGAGCCGATCCATATGGTGTGCAAGTGTGTACAGTGGACTGACGTTGGATAAGAATGTTTTTCCGAATTATCATGAATTTTAATGTGTTTAATCGGCAAATAAGGTTACGGAGATGATCTGATAACAGTAACATGAAAGCAGATTTATATTTGCCGTACAGTATGGTGAAAATCAACTAATAATAACCTAACATATTAATGGTTGGCATTTATTGTACACAACATATACATTGAATTCTGAAATTTGGATAAGAAACTTTTAAGGCAGCATAAACACTTATTACATATTTAAATAAAATTTAAAAAAAATATTTTTACTGTTTTGCTAACTTTGACTTTCATTATATGTATTGCAAAATTACAAAGTACATACTTACCAATTTTTCCACTTATAGAATTTTGATAACAATAATAATTATTACTTTGTATCCAAAAATAGTTATTTCTTCTGTTAGCGGGATAGAGCATCATTACAGCAACGAGTGTGAAGATTGCAGATGGCGAGGTCGTCACACCGTGTTGCTGTAATTATGTTCTGGCCCACGTATGCGATTCAAAATTTTATCTACAACTGAAAAAAAAAAGAATCATTTTTTTCTTAAATAGTTGTTACCAGTGACGATTTTTGATTAGATTGCACTAGTGGTTCATTACGTCATATGAGTGCTATAATGAGATTATTACGGTATTTTTCCCTCCGTAAAGAGTGCGATAATCCGGATTGAAGTTTTGCTACTATTATCTATTTTATAGTCCGGAAATTTAATTTTTTTGATAAATCGAATTTAACAAAACAATGAGGAGCACTAAAATGTCTTGAAAAATGTTGAAAATCCTGAAAAGGTCTAAAATATCTTGAAGCATTCCAACATACTATTCTAAAATCCTAAAAAGTAATATGAGACGTAATAGCGAAAGGCGAAATGAAATATGAAATATAATATAAAATATGTACATATGTAAAATTTAATTTTTAGACTCTTGACTTATGTGGTCTTGTTGGCCTTTTGTGGTCCATGTGGTCCCTGTGATCGTCTTTGAAACCTCTATGCCTCTAGTATCTGTAGAGCCTTTTCCTAATAATCCTTTTTTTATGTTAAATGTTTTTAATGCGTTTATGGTAGCTCTCTTATTATTGGTCTCTTTCGAGGTCTCTTTATTCTGTGTCGTGTCTTTAATTTTTTTTTCTTTTGTATTCATCTGTTTCACTCTATGATCTCCTTGTTCCTTTTTGGTTTCTTGGGCTCATTTAGTTTTTTAGTCTCCTTTGCCTGTTTTGTCTCTCTAGTCTTTTTGGTCTCTTTTGGCTCTTTTGCTTCTTTCGTCTCATTTTTGTTATTGATTCTTTACTCAGTGTTGTTTCTTTACTTTGTTATCTGTTTTGCCTCTTTTGGATCTGTTAATTTTTTATGCCATTAATTTTTTTACTGTCTTTTGTTTTTTAATCTGTTGTTTCTTTTCCTTTTAGTATATTTTTTTATTATGTTGCTTTATTGTAACTTTATTTATTTTGGATTTAAATCCCCTTAATTTAATCGTTTAAATTATTTTTAGTATATTTGGTCTCTTATATCCCATTTATTTCTTTAGTCTCTGTAGTCTCATTGGTCTCTTTGTTATATCTTTCGCCACGTTTCTGTATTTTGCCTTTTTGTCACTTTAATGTATTTTATCTCTTGTGTTTCTCTTGTTTCTTTTGTATCTTGATCTGTGTAGTATCCGTTTTCCCTGGAGGTTTAAGGTTTAATGGTCTCTTAGGTTTCTTTGATGTCTTTTTTGTCTCTACTGATTATTTTGCCTCTTTTTATTTTTATATTTTGCCTTTATTTCTCCTTTGCATTTTTACCTCTTTACTCTTCTTAGTCTTTTTGGGCTCTTTGGCCTCATTTGTTTTTGTCTTTGGTCTTTAGTCTCTAGATTTCTTGGTTTATTTGATCTCTGATCTTTTATATCGTTCCTTTATTCTCTTAAGCCACTGTGCTGTTTTTTTCTCTCTGGTCTCTTTTGTCTCTTTACTCTTTTTGGACTATGTGATATGTGGTATCTATCTCTTTGGTGTATTTTGTCTCTTTATTCTATTTAGTTTAGAGACTCTTTTCTCTTTTTGGACTATGTATTTGGACTACTTTATATACCGCATCTCTTTGGTGTATTTTGTTTATTTTATTTCTTATTCTATTTTGTCTGTGTTGTTTCTTGATCTCTTTGGTCGTTTTGGTCCTTTTTATATCTTTTGTTGTTTCGCCTCTTTTTTGGTGTTTTGTGTTTTTTAGTTCCCTTCTCCTGTTTACTCTTTTTGGTGTTTTTATTTCTTATATTGTTTATATTTTTGTCTAGTTGGTCTCTTTAATCACTTCGATCTCTTTAGTTTTTGATTTCTTTAATACCTATCTTTAATATCTATTTTTACTATCCTTGGTACTATCTTTTAGTATTTTTGGTTTATTTGGTTTCCTTCAGTCTTGTTAGTGTCTGTAACCATTTTAATCTCTTTTGTTTTTTTTTATCTTGTTAGCTTCTTTGTTCCCTTTTCTCTCTTTCGTCTTCTTTGTTTATTTGGTTTCTTAAATTTAACAACAGTATTCAAAGAAGAACTGGATGGTTTTTTCGTCATGTGGCGTTACCAATCTTGTTTCACATCAATTCCATCATTTTTATAACTGTAGCTCTACTTCATTTTTTTGGTCTGTCACTTTCTTTCAAATTAATAATTCAGGGTAATTCAACATTAATCAAAGAGCCCTGTGGAAATAAAAAAAAATATATGTTTACACCATACGATCATGACGTATTATTGTTTGCTTATGATGTAATTATTATAATGCTTATAATTGCATTCTTCAAGTCATTTCATGTCATTAAAAAAATTGGCGTCTCGTTTATAGGGTTTTTACGTTCGAGATAAAGGGTGCTCACCGAACTAATCCTTTAATAATAATTATTGTATGAGCGTAGTGAGATTTGATTTTGTGGAGGTTGAAGAAGAAAGAGTTAATTACACATACAGGGTGACTGATAGAAAACCTTTGACGCTGTATCTTGTTTATTATTAACCCGATTAAAACATGACACACCAAATAAAATCATTTAAACAAACACGTTAAAAAGAGAATTTTATATTTTTTCTTCTTGTCAATTTTTGACAGATGACAGTAGATACATGGAATCTTAAATTCTATCCAATAACATTTGAGATTAATCGCCGAACACCACTTGGTCTTTCACCTTCAACTTTCCATTTCAAACCATTGTAATACTGTCCAAATAAACTAATAAGTAAAATTGGAAAGAACACGACACGTGGTTTGCAGTCAACACGAGGTTGGGATGTAGGGCATGGTGATACGTTACCATTTTTAAGACCGGCCAATTCTGGTGTCACCCATTGTATATTTTATTTCACAACTTTAATCATGCAAATAGTAAGTGTTATTTATTATCTTGTCTGAATTATGTCCCTTCTACAATCAACAAGCTATACTTCACATTTTGTATGAGATAAATAAAAACCCAATAAATTTTATGATGGTCGTTTTCTTTGTTACACTTCGAAATTATTCTCGAATGAATTGCACGATAAATTTTATGTATGAGGTCTGTTTATATGTCTAGGGGTATTGTTAAATTATATTTCGTTTTGCACAATATACAGTGCTTGTTTTTAAAAATGACTGTGAAGTTGGGTTGATATTCATATTTTAATTTTTTACCACACTAATTGCCATAATAATTATTGTCTTAATTTCATCAAGTGTTTTATTCAAAGCGTTATTATATGAGGACGTTTTTTGGAAAATATCTTTGATCTCTCTTGATTGCTCCGGTCGAGGTGTTCTTATAGGTATGTGTTGTAATGTATTATATTTGGACCACCCTCTATTTTCACCACCTCTACTAGCAGGTAGTGCGGAAGCCGGGTAATCCGGGTTGCCAGTAGTTGTTGTTGCTAGTTGTATATATGCACGATTAAAGGACGTTAAGGAAGAACTTCTAGTTTCATTCCCGAACTGGGTACACGATTTTATTTTATTAATTAATAAGGTAGCGCCAATCCGTTCAGCACGGGCTACCCAACATATGAATAAGGTCAAATTGAGTACCGATTTGTCAATTTAAACGTTCAATTTTTGGAGTGAGCATTTGAATTTGAAAAGGTATACAACACACAATAGATAGGTACATTAGGAAAATAAAGTTGAAGAAAAACAATCGCTGAACATATTTTAAGCAATCAAACTACATAATATATATTTTACTCCCATCTATAGTAGGGAATGTACGCTTACAAAAAGTCAATTGAGATAAAAAAATCATCAAAATCAGATTGCTGGAACAGATTGAACTCGAAACCGTATTAACTGAACTAATAACGCCTTTTGCATGGTGAAGCAGCTACGTTATGAAAACTATTTCACTGCTCCAATATTACTTTTTTTCGAGGCAGCACCTGAAACTTGATAATACAGTTATCTGTTCGTGCCAAGAGAGAGAAGCCAAGATTTGCTTTTAAAGGAACACCCTATTCAACAATTCTATGGTGATTTTTGGCCTATAGAACAAGTATTTTTCTTCGGTGGTCTTAAGCTGCGTAATATACGTTTCGGTAATAACAACTACATAACAGCAAAGACTTCGTATGTCGACCTTGAAAACAAGCTGGTGCTTGTCCAGGCAGATTGTGGGCGTGCCCATCTGTTGTCTCGTCTCGGCCGCGAAAAAAGTTCATTGCCATTGTTTTGCAAAGTTCTCTTAAATCAGTTTCATGCGAATTTGTTTACAATTTGCATGATTACATCTTGTCTGAGTGTTCTGGGGAATTTACATGTTTCTTTTAGTTTTACTTTTCGAAATTAATTCAGCTCTCTACTCCCTGATTAGATTAAATGATTAAAGGTGATTACAATGATTGAACCGGAGATGCAAGCAGATAAAGAGTGATAAAAAATTATATTATTGTCCTATATTCCTGGTATTAAAAAAGAATTTGGGTGGTGCAAAGGTTATAATTATTATGTATATACTGTTTTGCATAAAAATGCATGACCTAGAAATCGTTACTCAGTTTGGTTTATTTTGCTGTCAAATAGGTATTCCTTTCAGTTTTTTCTGAAGATTTATATGAAATTTATATGTATTTTCACATAACATGAATGTTTTTTTTCTTTGCAGTATCTTGTAAAAGTTAATCAGCATGCCAATTTTTACCACATATGAGGGTTAGAACAAGGTCGTATTATTGAGACACGAGAACATGAAATTTGGATTTGTGAAATTGCTATTCTCCTTAGACGCAATTGCTAGATTTTGACCATTGCTATTTTCATCATCGCTGAAGATTAGGAAAACTGAGGAGTTAGTAGCACTTAGGGAGAAGAACTAGAGAATTTTTGTGGCATCCGTATATCAATGCATATACGTTATGGATTTTAGGTTTAATACATACTTTAAATACTGTAACAAGAAAATGGAATAATACATAATATATGTGTATATGCACGTAGCCAGGGGGTCCAAGGGGTCCGACATACATTCATAGTGTTAATAGTGGAGTTTTGAAAAACAATGCAGATTTTCTCATCAAAATATTATTTTTTAATATGATTAACTGACAACTATTCATGGCTTACTTGGTAATTTCTGATGCTTTATTTCGGTAACTTGGTTTAAAAATATAAATTTATTAACTTTTTAACGTATGACTATAGTTATGACTTTTTTTGTATGCAGAAAAAAATCTCTAAGAATCACTAAAAATTATATACAGAGCAATATGTTGTATCTCCTTATATTTGTTGATAAAATAATTATCCCTCTTGTATTTTTAGTTTGTTCTTCTAGTCGCTTTAGTGTCGTCAATATTTTGGATATCTTTAGTTTCTTTATATTGACCTATGTGCTTCCGTTCGCCTTTCTAGTTTCTTTTTAGTCCCTTTTCTTGTTAGTCTCTTTTGTTTCTTGCGTTTTATTGTCCCGTTCTCTTTGGTTTTTGACCTCCTCAGCGTTGAAGGTTGTCCTATTTTGTTTTATTTCTTTGGTCTTTCTTGTCTTTTGGAGTTACCTGGTCTATTTTGTTGGGTTTTACTCTATGGTCTCCTTGTTCATTTTGGTCCTTGGTCTCTTGCCTCACGTTGCTCACTTTAGTTCTTTAGTCTCTTTTGTTTTTATGTATCTTTGATATATATGGTATCCCATTAATCACTTTGGACTCGTTGGTTTCTTTAATGTCGTTTGCCTGTTTGTGTTGTCTTCTTTAATATCTGAAATCACTTTAATTGGAAGTGAAGTGGTTTCTAAGGTAGAAAATGATTTTTCAATATCCGTCAAATCAAATTAGTCATTTCGGTAAATGTCGAGTCGGTTAGCTTTTCTGCAATTATTCAGAAAATACTCTTACCATCTTACAGCTCGAGGTGTCGAAATTATTATTTATAACACTCAAGTTGAGTTAAGTGACCACGAGTGTCACAAATTTTCCTCCTCTACGGTTCGGGAAATTGAAACGTGACAATAGTGGTCACTAAGTCAGCTTTTGTGTTACAAAACGATAATTTTTAGAGCTCATATTTTAAGCAATGTATATTTTTTATAAAATTACTAGCTGACCTGTCGAACTTTGTACCGTCTCAGAAGCAATAACACAGGGGCCCAGGGGACCTACTGGGCACCCATGAAACCAAAAGCCCTCCCCCCCCCTGGGCCTCCATATCCATGTTTTAATAGTAATTTGGCTATTCGGGGCGGAGACAAATCCAACAAATCAAAGATCGTAAAAATCGGTCCAGCCCAAGGGGCCCCCTTGGGCCACCATGTCCGTGTGAAAAATAATTTACCTGTTCTCATACCTACCAAATATACAAAAAAAAAAAAAAATTATAAAAATCGGCCGAGCCGTTTCGGAGGAGTTCGACCACAAACACCGTGACACGAAATTTTTTGATAACTTCGCAATGGAACGCACCCAAAACCGCCCTCGACACGTACGACCCATTGAGAGAAGGAAGGCGACGGAGGGACATTCGAGCCCGAGGCGTGAACCCATGAACATCGCAAGATCGTGCTAATTGTATTAATCAATCATATTCTTGGAACTTCGAGCAGTATTTTAATAAATTGTATTCCAAAGTTAACATTTTATATATTAGATTATTATTATTTATTAAAGTCTTCAGTAATTCGGATAATTCGGATCGACTGGGTTTTAATTGATCCGAATTAACGACTCACCACTGTACTACAATTGGTCAGAAAACACTTCGTTTAGACAGTGTAAATGACTGGCTCACTACTATAGTAGGTAACTTAAAGCAAAGAAATCTGTTCGCCGAAATGGACACGTTCTCCACAAATGTTCGCCGACTGTGAATCAGAGAGTGCCGACACATTATTCTCGACAAGCAGTTTTTTTATAACGAGTTGTTTTATTTGCGTTATGTTACTATATCCATGGCGTTTTCTTTATAAGAAGCCGTGGAAGGGATTATAGTATGTACACACCTACGTACTTGATATTAAATAACTTAAAACATCTTTGCCGAAATATTTTAATTTAAAAAGCGATAGAACCTTGTCATGAATATGGTAGTAGTTTAAGAAAAGATAAGAAATATTGATTACTATGTACTAGGATCATTTAGAACGTGACGAAATTACTAAGCAAACGGAAACGCTCTCGTCTTCTAGATCCGTCTCTCATTTCTTCTAAACCTTATGTTACGTCTCATCATCGCCCGAAAGAAAAGTTGCAGTTTTAAGTTTTTCGTGTTCCCACGTCAAATTGAGGAAACGCTGATCCCCCATAGCGAGAATTTGAAATTTAGTGCTGGAGTCTGAGAATAATTATTCAGCAAAATAGTGACTGACGTCTAAATAACTTTCTTTAATTACAATTGCGTATGAACTCACCTAATAAATAACGAAATAGGTTACGGTGCCTTAATAATTTATTCGTCGGCTAACATGCTTTCAAATAATGTTAAAATACGTCTGGCACGTGTTTTATTCAGGGTCGGTAAGAATCCTTGAACTATTTAAATTTGTGTTTTGGGATTGATTAAGGATGTTTTATACATTCGAAAGTCAGGAATAGGAACATAAATTTATCTTTTTTAGTATGCAGCAAGTTTTAGTTGATAAAGTGTTAATTATGTTGCTACTCACCTAAACACAGTAGTAAAATTATCGACGAAATACCAGACATTTAAATACAAATCACATTTATAGTCGAATATTCAAAAGAATCACCGCTTCCGCTTTTGACTTTGTATGTTGATTAATCGAAAGGAAAGATTGCTGATTTCAAGGATTTTAATTTGAATTAAATATTACGCATTTTTTGTGGAGTCCAAGTGTGGGGCATGTGCGGATATGTGCAGATATTGTGTATTAACCTATAAAAAAGCTTTCGGCATTTTGAAAACGATAAGGTATGGTTTACATACTGAGTAGAGTTACCTGAAGATGTTACTTAGAACGGCAGGCGAAACGTAGGAAGCCCTTTCAAACTGGTAGGTCACAAATCTCGACCAATTGTTTCACTAACATTTTAAGGATCGTGAGTACAATCATTCAAATTTCGAGGACAGTCGTATGTTTTGAAAAATTGAAACATTAATGTTTAGGTTTTTCACGAAATGACTCATTTCACTGATAGCCTACGACACATTGCGAAATTTGTAATTCGCTAAAGTGAATTTGGTATTAAGTTAGAAATTTAATATTATAAAGTAGTTACAATTCACTGTTTTTACCAAGAACATTTAACCGAGTTAAAATAAACAATCTACTCTTTGACTTGCCGTCTGCTGTTTGTACCACACCGCCGAACACGTGTTGAGAGCTTATTTTCATAACAATAGTCTTGGTCCAAGCTGCAAATTCACCTGGTTGAAATAACCTTGAAGTATTTGCAGCCACCACAGCTCGTATTTACGGCCTTTGAATTCCCTACAAAGCCTACCTACCCTCTAAAGAAAATTGTGTAGGCTTGAGCATCACAGTTGTCTTATGTAGGGAGCATTGGGTGCTTTTTACCTGCAAAACAGGAACGTATTGGTTGTCTGTACAGAGTGACGAATTCCGTGCTTCATCCAATATCCGGTCATTCATCTTACAACTTGTGGAAAGGCGCATCCATGTTTTATGGAAGATTTTCTAGTTAAGGAGGTTAAAAGAGGTCTGTTTTTTGCAATTTCCACTCACATTAAATGAGGATTTGATTCAAACTGAAATTTAATGGGTTTCTTGGGAACTGTAACACGTATTCTACAGATTTCAACTATCTAATTCGCCCTACGGAAAATTACATTGAAGTAAAGTTGCTATATTACTGACTATGGCTTATTAAATTCGTGTTTGGCATTCAAAGAGCTGCCACACAGATTTAATTAATTACACCGAATGTCCACGTTTTCATTATTATTCTTTAGAGTTCTCCTGTTTATTTTGTATATTTTCCTAACTTTATTGCCAAATATGATATTACAGCTAAGTACTTACTTGACTGATGTCAGTGTGTTGACACGAGCAAATGATAAACGCAAAGCGGAGGGATATGAAAAGCTCTATTATGTGTAAGAAATCTAGTTTAAGGATGTTGAATTTTATAAACGTTGCCAAAGCTCCTGAGCTTTTCACATTTCGCGAGACAATATTAATATTGTTGTGGGGATATTTTTTGGGCGATTTACCTGGTGTTTTGATCAGTATTCAGAAGACAACAGCATAATCTAAAACCAATTTTTAAAATGTAGCGAGAGAGAGAGCAACACCATCTCCCAGTGGTTGCACCGATTCGAATGTCGTCACGGAAAACGGCGTCATCATGCCCCCTCACCGCCCACGCTTTCATCTTCCATGTATGTGGGTGGTGTGCGTATCTTAGTAATCTCCGAAACTTCTACTTATCTGATTTCAATTTTTTTTTAATATTTAGGGCATACATAATAATATATACTTCGTTAAAATAAAAGGGCTATTCGTGGAGACCACTTTTGCAAAGTAAGTCGACGAAAAAACGGTTGAGAGAATTCGTTTTTTACGTACGCCGTTTTAACGATATGAGATATACGAATGAAAACAAATACTGCGTGAGGAGCCGAATCTCCGAAATCTTCTAATATTACTGTTTTCAATAGAACATTGTTTGAAGTGCTTAAAGATTTTAAAAATCAGTGACAGTATTATTGAGTTTAAATATGAGTGACAGTGACGATCAAGCGGCCCATCATTTCATTAATACCGTCTAATACACCTTCAACAGCTACTATTACAGAAATCGCAGAAGATACATCAAATAATATTCCGTAACTCCATTGTAAAAAGTCTATATTAAAAATATTTATTTGTTTTGTATTCATATTTTGTATATATTATTATAATAAGCTAAGTAGATAAATTGTTTTATGTCCTACCAATCTACGTCTAGATGACAAGTGATATAATGTTGGAAGGGGTGAACTATTATGGTTACACAATGGTAAGACATTAGTTATTTTGAAACGTCATTTTGACAACTTAATTTTTTTTAACGTTTTGCAAGTAATTTCAAGGTTACTTTATGCGCCGCTAGACGACTTTGCGTGCCATGGCAGAGGAACGGCCATTTGTCTTTGTCTTTACCTATTGACGAAACTATGTTTTTATATATTTTACTCTATATTTATTTATTGGTTTTGTTTAATTATAAATTCTTTCAGTTTTCGATGTTTCACATCTGCCGAGCGTCCCGTGACGGCTTTTTTTGTAGGGTGCATCTCAAATTTAAAACTTTGCATTAGTTGTCTTATTCTAATTAAAAACCTACTCACTGTTGGCTAGAATGAAGTGCTTTTTAAAATGGCTTGTTAAATTTAATAACTTCAGAGGTCCACGTAAACACATTTTGAAATTTGAATATCTGACGAAGTACGAGATCAACCAAAACTGAACCTTGCTTTACGTAATTAATTGTTAAAAAATTAATATGTATATTAATTTTAAACATCACAGAATTTTAAGCACTGATGTACCAGGAAGTGTATTATTATCATCAATTAATTATACAAATAAATAGCTATTTATTATACTAGTGTCTTATAAGGCAAATAATAGTAGATTATTATACGAGTTTCTGTGTAAATTGGACGCTTTAAGCCATAAGTGGTTTATAAAAGCAAGAGTGAAACGAGTGCTTTTATGAACCACGAGTGGCTTAAAGCGTTCAATCTACACAGGAACGAGTGTAATACGACGTTTTATCGTTCGACACCAGCCCGGAAGGCCTTTAAATTGCCTTAAAATCCATAAAAATAGTGTGACGTTAATCTGTCATTTTCATTATTTCATGACAGAGAGTGTTTACACATTTGGAAATTTTGACAGTGTCGAACGATAAAGACACTTATGTAATATATAGGTTTATCCAACACCCCCTTCTGTAACAGTTCTTGAACATTCATCAAAACCCAAAAAATTTTGACGTTCATTTGACGTTCAAAACTGTTGGCTTATGAACTGGTTGCTATGACAAATTAGAAAACCGTTGAATTATTTTTTCATAAGTCACATGTGTCTTATAGTCTTATATTCAAAATCGGCGTTATTATGACTCCATAATAAGCAAGTGTTGGATAATAGTAATTATACACCAAGGTTGAGAAGTCATTTTTCTTAGCCGAGCTATTTTATTTACCGAGATGCGAAGCATCGAGGTAAATAATAGTGCAAGGCTAAGAAAAGGCTTCGCAACCGTGGTTTATATACTATTTTTTCACTACTAGGACATTTGTGATGCCAAAAGTCGGAACGAATTTGAGGTTATTTATTTTTTGAGACTGACATTTCTCAGTCAGAGACCGGATTTTCATGCAAAATTACACAATGCATTTTGTAATAGTTTAACACTTCGTTGTTTGTTTTTTTTACATGAATTGCAGTAATTAATGCTAAATATTTACAACTGGTGCAATTTGTAAAAATCGAGTTGTTGTTAAGTTGGTAGATAAAATACACGATATGGATTTTGCATCAAATCCGGACTCTTCAATTATTAACTACTAGTCAATAATGAAATGATTATTAACTATTAGGAAAGAAAAACAATTTCACACATCTTCTACAAACTATATAATCGTTCATTCTACAGCTAGTAGTGAAAAAAAAAATATATATATATATATATATATATATATATATATATATATATATATATAATGTTGTGCAGTATTAACACGGTAATGGGGAGCAACCCTCTTGTGTCCTTGTGGGAGAAGTTCTTGTACACCGACCACAAGTACCACTAAGGTGACCAATTTTGTTTGTAGTCAGTGTTCGTTTATCCTCCATGTGGTAAACAACATTCATGAGTCACATTCAAGTCCCTAGTAAAAATATGTGTGGAACATTTTGATTATTTTATTTCATATGCACATTCCAAAAGGGAAAGAATAAGGTTTGCTAAAATTTAGTACACATTTTGGTCCTTCGAGCCGGATCGTGTAAAAATCGTGCAAAATCAAGAGTCATTTAAGATAGCAGCAACCAGTGCAAAACAACTTTACTGCACATATTATGTTTTATGCTGACTATTTCACTCATATATATTTTAACCAATCATATGTGATCATTCTACAATGGAATCAAAATTTAAATTGAAAAAATCAACTTGTCAAAATTTTATCGGGGGTTACGGACCAATGAACAGTCGCTATTACACAACGTACCTCATTTTTCAGCGAAAAAATAACAATTGCTGCAGTCACTGTGGCAGCATACTGCATGTCAAATACCTCAATTACCTCTGTCACCTTCCACCACATTATCAATAATTTGGGCGTTTTCGTGAAATAGTCTGAGGAATATAATTCGAGTTGAGATTTCGCTGGAAAAATTTACGAATTGTGGACTCGAGTTCTACAATTTTGCTCATGACATTGATCAAAAATCACTCAACTGCGTTTCGTGATTTTTATGACAATGTCATTCGCAAAATTGCTAGGCGAACTCTCGTAACAATCGGTAAATTTTTCCGACGAAATCTCAACTCTTATTATATTATAACTGAAAAAAAAAATTGTCAGGGTATTTGAAACAAATTTCTATG
Source organism: Diaperis boleti (assembly GCA_963583935.1). NCBI lineage: Eukaryota > Metazoa > Arthropoda > Insecta > Coleoptera > Tenebrionidae > Diaperis > Diaperis boleti. Next base: position 38,717,110 of record OY757242.1, on the reverse strand, counting down.
GTTTAAAGAGGACACATTAAATCGTGACGTCTCGAGACAATTGAGGTCCAATACCCTAAAAAAAAAATAACGAACAACTGAGATCCATGACACTGAATAACTGAGATATATTAAGACTTTTGAGAAACCTGAGCAGTTGAAAAATTTAAGAAGCTTCAGAAACATAATATAATAACAATATGAATTTTAAAAACAAGGGAATCTTGGAATGGCTGGGAGAAGAATTAAAATTTGACGAATTTTAGAAAACAAAGAAATTGAGACGTCTAAGGCGAGGTCTAAGGAATATCTAAAAATGGATACAAAACTTGAAAGTTTAACAAATTGAGATAACTGAGTAATTAAAAAATTTTTGATACCAAAGAAATGTTAAAAAGTTGACACAATTGACGATTTGTAATTTGAGAATTTTAAATTTGAAAACGTTAAAACCGTAAATCAGACAAATAAACCAAAGACATCAGAAGTTTGGCACCTAAGAAAGTTGAGAAATTTAAAGAAAATGATTCCTGGGGAATTTCAGAAATCTGCGAATTTTGCAAGCCGAAAAAAATTGAATTTGAAACATCTGAGAAATTTTAACAAATTAAGGTACATACATGAGAATTTAAGAAATTGTAGAGACCTAAGAAATTTGATGAAGATGGAATACCAGAAATTTGAAGAAGTTGAGAAATATGAAAACATCGGGTTCCTTACAAGTGTCAAAATGTTGAGGCACATGACAATAATTTATTATTGCATTATTCATGAGAATAATTTAGTAAGAGTGGGCTAGTGACAGCCGAACCCTGGTTAGAAATTGAGGGTTATCATAAGTCTGTTTAGACCGTGGCTTGTTGAAAATTACCATCTGACAATCGCTTTATGATTAGATTACATTAGATAGTCTTAACACTTGGGTTGGAAACTGTCTTCGGCAAAAGCGATAATGGTGCTGATTTTCACCCCTCGACCGGCATGATGCATGGAAGCCGAAAGCTATTGCAGAGGGCTATTTAGAACATTCGGCCGGAATACAGTCGAAATTGGAGAAAATATTCCAGTCAAAACATAACTTTGTATAACCATCTACACATCAAACAAAGATTTTAACACGTTCCAGGCGGACCCAGTCAAGGTGGTATTTGCTTCAAGTACAGGGACATCTAGTCTCCGGAATTTTGCATCGAAAAGTGCAGACGCCGCCCATACCACTTTTACAAAGGACCCTGAGGAAAGGATGACCAAGGCTGCTATTTCCAAGGACGGATTTCATACAGTGTCGCACAAACGTAGGGTCAAGTACATACGTGGTACTCACGAAGACGCTGATGCCCCGATCAAAGCTGCTGCACATAATAAATATTTGTATGTGGGTAATCTACATCTTGAGACGACATCAGATAGTCTGTCTCAATATCTTAAATCCAAATTCCCTTCCAGACATTTAGTAGTGGATCCCCTCCCAAAGAGAGACGACGCCAAAAGTGTCGCCTTTAAAGTCACGGTGGAAAGCTCATTATTCGATGCTTTGATGAAGGAGGACTTCTGGAGCTGTGGTATTAAGGTAAAAAAGTTTTATTTTTTATCAAAAGAAAACGTCACCAAGAAAAGTTCAAACATACAGAACAACAGCCCGAATCCCCAGGCCCCAATAATAATTCCAGCAAGTCAGAATTCCTAATTTATTACCAAAATACTAGGGGAATAAGATCCAAACTTAAAGATCTGCATTGCAGCTGCCTTGGTGAGAATTATCCAGTAATAGCTTTAAGCGAAACATGGCTTCATTCGGGTATAAGCAACAATGAAATACTAGACAACAGATACTTAATTTATAGAACAGATAGAAATAGCATTACTAGTCAGAAAACCGATGGAGGAGGAGTTTTGTTAGCAATAAACAAGAAATTTAAGTCTCTCCAATTAGTTCGTGATAATTCCACAGTGGAAGAAATTTGGGTCAAAGTTCTTGTGGGTGAGAATGATCTTATTATCGGTTGTGTTTACATACCGCCACGCTCGTGCATTTCCAAATACTTGTGCCATATTAAAACCCTTGAATGGATTTCGGAAACCAACACTAACTGTAGTATAATTGTGCTAGGTGACTTTAACCTTCCTAACATCAGCTGGAGGTGTACCGACGATACTCCGGGTTTTGTGCCCTTTAGAGTCACATTAGAAAGTGAGATTTGTGTGTGCGATGGTTACTCTAGCCAATCTTTCAACCAATTTAATTGTCTTAGGAACGAACATGGTAATATTCTCGACCTTTGTTTCTCCAATGACTCGAATATTGAAGTTACTCCATGTGAAGAGCTATCCAAGTTAGACACAAGTCATCCGTCATTCAGTGTTACATTAGAGTTAGTGAAGGTGGAACTTGAGCGTAATGACAGTCATCGTTTTTATGACTTCAGGAATGGTGACTATGAACAAATGAATTTTTTTCTTTCCAATATCAACTGGATTGCGGTTTTGCACTCTACAAACATTGATGTCGCTACGAACCAGTTCTATAATTATTTATATTCTGCTCGTGACAATTTTGTACCTTTGAAATGTAAGCGTTTAACAACTTATCCTAAGTGGTTTACCAATGATATTATTAATTTAATTAAAAACAAAAAAGCTATTCATAAACGTTTCAAGGAATCAGGTTTAGCTAGAGACTATATAATTTTTCATAAACTAAGAAAAGATTGTAAAGAAGCAATACGTGATGCCTATTATAATTACTTATCTGGCATTGAGAATGATATTTTCATAAATCCTAAAAATTTCTGGAAATTTGTTCGGGACAGATCCTCTCGTTCGGAATTGTCTACGCCAATGGTACTAGGGGATACTGTTTTCTCAGATACTAATCAGATTTGTAACGGTTTTATCAAGTATTTTTCCTCTGTTTATGAAAATTCCAGTAGTGATGTGCAGTCTGAGTTCGTATCCGAGACAACAGTAAATTTAAATAATATCCATTTAAGTGTTGAGGACATAGAAAAGGCTATTAATAATTTAAACATAAACAAAGGTCCTGGTCCAGATGGTATACCCCCTTTACTTCTCAAAAATTGTGGGAAATCCATAGTTCTACCTCTTTATATTCTTTTTAACTTGTCGCTTAAGTTGGGTGCGTTTCCTTCCTTGTGGAAGCATTCATTCATAACTCCAGTGCATAAAACCGGCTTAAAATCAAAAATAGATAACTATCGTCCAGTTTCAATTTTATCTGCAATATCCAAGCTGTTTGAATCTATTGTTTTTGATAAATTATTCCCGCAGGTAAAAAATTTGATAGTGCCTGAACAGCATGGATTCTTTCAAAAGCGATCGACAGTAACTAATTTGTTGTCTTATATTAACCACATTTTTATATCTTTTGGTGGAGGTCTCGAAGTTCACTCAGTGTATACTGACTTCAGCAAAGCGTTTGATAGAGTTGATCACTCAATTTTGTTACATAAATTAGCCGCTTACGGTTTTTCTGACTCTTTACTGAAATGGTTCTGTAATTATTTGATGAAGAGGACCCAACAAGTGAAGATTGGCTCCTGCCTGTCTTACACTGAAGGTGTACCTTCGGGGGTTCCACAAGGTTCCGTCCTTGGTCCATTGCTTTTTTCATTATTCATTAATGACGTAGGGTGTAACTTCAGCAGTAATTTTTGTATATTTGCAGATGATTTAAAGATATATAGAACTATTCGTGGTCCTAATGATATTGCAGAATTGCAATCTGATCTTATTCACTTGTGCAATTGGTGCAACCAAAATAAAATGATTCTAAATATCAGTAAATGTCAAGCTATTGTATTTAGTAGAAAAATCTTACCCTCATCTCCCTCTTATTCTATCAATAATCTTAATATTACTTTCAAGAGTAACGTAAATGACCTAGGTGTTTTAATTGACAATAAGCTGAATTTTATTGATCACTATAATCAAATTGTCTGTAAGGCTAATAGAGTACTGGGCTGTATCAAACGCTTCGGAAGCATATTCAGGAATGTTAACACATTAAAAATACTTTATATCACTCATGTAAGATCTGTACTGGAATATGGCTCTATTTTGTGGAATCCACATTATAAGGTTCATGTCAATCGAATTGAAGCCGTGCAACACAGGTTTATTAATTATATTAGGTGGAAGCTACCCCAAGCCTTGGATAATGATTATGGTTTATTTTTAAGTTATCTTTCACTCCCATCTCTTGTCAACCGGAGAAAATATCAGGCGCTATGTTTTATGTTTAAATTATTAAATAACATGGTTGACGACCCTGCCATTTTGGCCCAATTCAATTTTCGGGTTCCAAAATACTCCAGTAGGCTGGTACACATATTTGTTCCTAACCAATGTAATAATAACTACCTACTATTCTCGCCAGTAAACACGATAATGCATGTTTGCAACGAATATTGCTCCTCATTAGACTTTTTTGACTTGTCATTTGTTGTTTTTAAGAATAAGCTACTAAAACTGTTTTAAAAATGTTTATAAAATGTATAATAATGTAATTTATGTCTTTTTGAGTTGTTACTGTTGTACTATTTTTTTTTTTACTTTTATGTGTGATTGTAAAGGTTTATTGCCGTTAATAAATGTTATTATTATTATTATTATTATAACACGCGAGCGAAGCGAGCTACACTTTCAGTCTCGGTTTGGTGGTTGGAAGCCGACAGTTCCTTCAGAAGGCTGTATAGAAAATTCGATTCGAAGTACTATAGAAATAGCATACAAATTTCCATTGAAAAAACAAAACTTTGCATTTGAAATTTTTACTATAATATAACTAGCTGACCCGGCGAACTTTGTACCGCCTCAGAATCAACAAATGTTGTAAACCAGAAGAATGTCGATAAATCAAATTGGAGGATTCCATACAAATGTATGAGAACATTTTTTTTGTTAATTTTTCCGATGTTTTAATAGTTAGTCGCCCCCGAAAAATGTCAGTCAATCCGTTCTCGATATATTATCAAAAAAATTGTGTGTGGAGTCCACGCGCAACAGAAGTGAAACTTTGGAGTTAGCTCCTTAAAAATCGATTTTCATTTTTAAAGCCTGGTAGGACAAATTTTATTTATTGTTGCCCTGTACCAGGGGGGCTTTGTTATTGTCGTTGCCCTGTACCAAGCTCCCCGCCCCTGTAATTTTCCGATGTTTTAATAGTTATTTTGCTATTCGGGGCGGAGGAAAATCCAAAAATAAAGCCAAGGGAGCCCCCTGAGCCCACTGTCCATGCTTTCATAGTAATTCTGCTATTCGGGGCGGAGACAAATCCAACAAATCGAAGATCATAAAAATCGATCCAGCCGTTCTTGAGTTATAAACCCAAGGGGGCCCCCTAAGCCTCCTGTCCATGTTTTTATAATTATTCTGCTATTCGGGGCGGAGACAAATCCAACAAATCGAAGATAATAAAAATCGGTCCAGCTGTTCATGAGTTATAAACCGAAGGGGGCCTCTGGGCCCCCTTGTTCATGGGTTAATAGTTATTTTGCTATTCGGGGCGGAGGCAAATCCAACAAAACAAAGATCATAAAAAGGGGTCCAGCCGTTCTTAAGTTATAAACCCAAGGGGGCCCACTGGACTCCCTTTTCCATGTGTTAATAGTTATTTTGCTATTCGGCGCCAAGACAAATCCAACAAATCAAAGATCATAAAAATCGGTCCCTCTGTTCTTAAGTTATAAGCCCAAGGGGGCCCCCTGAGCCCCCCTGCCCATGTTTTATTTCATAAGAACCTTCCTCGAACTTAAAGGAATACTTCAAGAAAAAAATTTGCTAAATTGGTCCAGCCGTTCTCACGTGATGGTGTGACCAAGGAAAATAGGGATTCATTTTTATATACCGGGTTTCCCAGAGGTGTGTGGACCATCAATTGCGCCCTTATTTTGAAAGATTTCAAAACAGGGTTTTCGGGGGACGATAGCCACACGATACCTTCACAATTTAAAATTATTGGAAATGATATGCAGGATGTCCTAGTATTAGTAATATACCAAAGTTATGTTTTTTTTTTTTTAAATGGAATGCCCTGTATATTAGTTGGTGAATTGAAACAGCAGTTAATGCTGAGCAAAATGATAATATAAAGTACTACAGGTTTAGTAAAAATAGTTAAAGCCAAGTTCTTTGAGCAAACAATGTATTTTCGCGTGGAACTCTTTTGGATGGTTCTTGAGTTATGAAGAATTTTAGGTCAAAATTAGTGCTTTTTTAAAAAATTGCAGAGACCATTCCAACAGAGATAACTGAATACTTTTCTGTCAATAATTTTTTATAGATCCGAACTTTAATGCATACTGATTAAAATTCATCTAAATTGATATTTCTATACAGGCTGTACGGTTTCGCAAAATGTATAATAACTTATTTTTTTCAAATGGAGCACCCTATATTCCATTATAACACCAAATAGCATTTTTAATAAGTTTTTTTTTCAATATATGGTTTGCCTCGGCAAATGTTAGTATTTTAGGTAATTTTTACAAAAAACGTAGAAAACTTTCCCAAATTACTGTAATCGTGTATTAAGATCAGATCGCCTTGGACTTGTTGTCATGGAGATATAATTTTAGACTGGTTACCATGGAGCCGTTTGTTCTTATTGACAGTAAGTTATCCTGTAACAAATAGTTTCACCTTTATGATATGATTTCCTGTATTCCTGTATATGATTTCTAATAATTTTAAATTGTGAAGATATCGTGTGGCTATCGTCCCCCGAAAACCTCGTTTTGATATCTTTCAAAATAAGGGCGTAATTGATGGTCCACACACCTCTGGGACATCGGTATATAGATTATAGTTGAACATAAAGAGAGCTAAAAACCCGAAAAAACGGGGAACTAAAGAAAGGAGTAAGAAATAAAATTTAAGAAACTGAAAAAGAAATTTTGAGCAACATGAAAAATGAAGAAACTTCAGGTTTATTTTTAAAAATTAAGTGTAAGACGTCAAAGAGAATAACCAAAAATTGAAATCGGTGATTATGAGACAACCTGTACACAGGGTGTGTAGACAAACGAACAGAGCTGTGTCTTTAAACTTTATCTGTTTTTTTAATCTTAAAAAAAACAATTAAGTGTTGTTCTTTCAGCTTGAAATTTTAATCATTTATTATATTAATTTATACATTAAAATCTATCAAAATAAATGATCCCTTCTACGTGTTGCATTTTCAGTGTCATTCAGTATATTTTTTTCAACCAAATTCATACCTAGCACAGTATGTTTTGATCCATTCTTTGTTGTATTGCATCATTTTATGAAAGCGTTCACTTCTATCAAATTTCAGGTAACTACTGAAACTACGAAGCCGGAACGTCTTTTGCAGCTTATTACAGCAACATTCTAACGTGCAGGGGCTTCGCGCTAATCTAGACATAAACCCAGCCACGTGAGCCAATGACATTGTTCGATTGTCTTGCAAGTTTGCAGAGTATTAAGTTCAGGTAACAGTATTAGACATAATAATTGTTTTTAATCTTAGTTCTTTCCAATATACGGAACTAAATCCGGTAACCTTACTGTAATCTTGAGAAATGGCATGGTGTTTCGTTCAATGTGATTGAGACAAAATGCCGTCTGTCAAATAACAAAGGGACATCAAAAATAGTTAAAGCCAAGTGGAAATTTCGGTGAGAGAATAAATGCATCTTTGAGCAAACAATGTATTTTCGCGTGGAACAATCAAGTTTTTTAGAAAATAAATAGGTTATAATTATTTGCATGTATCTTTTTCAATTTGTAGCAGATTTCTATAAAGTTCTAACCTAGTTAAGCTCACATATTTACAAAACTTTTCTTAATTAGAGCATCGAGATTAAATACCGATCATATTTTATTCAAACTTGATGATTTTATTTAGTTTGTTCACTTGAGGTCACTGTTCTTCGGTAAACATTGCGGCGCTGGAATTGACTTAAAAGTTACATGGTTGTCGAGTAATTGTATTACTCTGGATTTATGAGACAACTCTGAAAACAAATTTGTTTGGATGTTTTAAGAAAGAAAATCTGTAGCTCCAAGAAAACTTTTTTAAATGTTGGCGTTTATCGTGCAATGAAAATTTTGTAGCTGTCTTCGCAAACGAATAATTGCATAAAACTTTCGTTCAAGCGATTTGTAATCCTTGTTGCCAAACTTTTCGGCCGGAAACTCAATTAAATCATGTAAATAATTCGCGGCGGAGAGTAAATCTCTGTTTTTGGAAGTTTTTACCCATCGTGCAGTTTACTCTATATAGACCCTTTGTTTTACTTTGTCTAATTAAACATAATTATCTATATATTTAATCGTTGAACATGAATCGAACGGTATTAAATAAAAACGGTATTGATTATTTATTTGCATTTTTTTCGGCGCACATCAATCCATTACAGTCACCGACTTGAATCAGCGTTGGTCGTCTGAGTAAGAAAAGGCGAACTGGAGACCAAGATCCGTTCGGATTAGAATGCTGAATTCGCATCATTCATTTAATTCATTCCGTTTCGGAGCTTTTTTGAAATAATTATTTAATAATTTAATAAAAGTAATTCGTTTTGGACGACTTTTTTCGGTCACCCGTTGTATTTCAATGATCCGTATTTGTACTCTAACTTACATAATTATTCTGAAACGGTATTCAACTTGCTTGAATAGTTGGCGACAGACAAAACCATTACGGCGCGGATATGCTACAACTAAAGCAAATTCAGTTAGACCGAAGAAGACAGATCTGTCTCCAGACATTATACACGTCCCATAATTCCTCAGAAATGGAAAATGAAAGAGGTGTAAAATAAATTTGGTAGCGATTACAAAATCAAAATCACGGAACTCGTGTTATATTGGCACATTCGAGTTCGTAAATCAGAATGACACTAAACCTCATCCTTACATGTATCTGAACACGTAAATCCGATATAATATACAACCTCTGCCAGATCTGATATCAATACAGCGAGACGCTACCAAATATTGATTCGAGGGCGAGGCGTGTTGGTTGGAAGTGACGTACACAATCAACATTCAGATAGCATACTTAGGAAGTGTGTTTATTAGTAAATTACTGGTAATTTCTCCTTTTGATTTATACTATGTTTTGTCAAAAATATGTTTTTCCTATTTATTTTTTTTAGTTTTTTTTTTTAAATACCTGGCACCAAAATTAGTTTTCACAATAATATTGTTATTTGAAATATGGGTGTGTTATTTTATACTGCTTAGTAAATTGTGGTTCTTTTTTGGAGAAAAACCTCCACAAAATTTTCACCGCTTGTATCATCCTGGCTATTTATACTTTTCCGTGCCCCTCGTCTTTTAATACTGACAACCAACACCAGGATTTGCAAGGAGAATTGCTGATGTTCGTCGGAAACCACGGCAAATGTAGCTCTCAGAATATTATTTCGTTGTATCTCCGTTTGTGCGGTTACCCATCATGAGGGAAACACAAATAGCCAATATGTAAATAATTCTTCTTGAAGATCTTTTAGTGACATAATTTGTAAATGAACACACGAAATTGATTCCGCCGTCAAACGAACAACTAGTCCTTTAATCAAACTATACACGTTGATTCACGTTATGCAAATATTTAAACTGGGGGCAGTATACGGCTAATGGATTGACTTGGCACCAAAAACAAAAGAAAATTCCATCAACAGCACGGCCCAAAACTTTTGATGGTCACTTTAATGATAAATAAGTGTAGGTTGTCAGTAGCTCCATAAAACCTTGATATTTGTGCATACGAATCTTACCTTGAATTCACAAAAATTGGTCGAAGTGTTGTAACCCATGCCCAGGCCCGGGCGTGACATACGCACTCGCTCAAAAAAGTTGTACTGTATCCACAGGTTCGGCGCACACAAGCTGTTTTATGTGGCCCTACACAACGTGGGGGCCACAATACCGGGCCATTTCCTCCGATCCATCTTTCCTGGAAATTATTATCTAACCCTGCTGACACTATGCGTGTACTTTTGGGAGGAACTCGTCTTCTAAAAACCACATTTATTTGTTGTCTTATGTTCACGGGAACGTCCTCTAATAATTCCTCGAGTTCATTGTTCAAAAATTCTAATTATTGTGCACCTGTTAACCGTCGTGGTACAATACGGGATTCTGGTAAATATCTCGGCAATCGTACACTGAACAACTCCCCAGCCGCCAGAGCGTTCCCACTGTCAAGCAGTCAAACTAAAACTACATTTAATTGGCATTCGTTCAACCGTTATATGCAGCAAAAAGATCCTTTTTTATTTAGGCTAAGAGAGAGTTTTTTTTGTCAATTATGTATCAATAATTATATTATCAATCTGTTTACGCCATATGTCTTGTTTTTTTAAGTTAGATTTTTTTTTTATTTTTCTAGGTCTCCTCACATTAAGTTTAAATCATGGGTTTAAATATTGGCATAATTTCGTGATTCACCCTGTATATTATGTATAATGAAGTAAAGTAAGCTACTAATGGAGTTTTTCTATTTTGAAAGCCGGTATTCATTTTTGACTACATTCCAGTAGTTGTATGGAAAATATGTAATATGTTTTGTTATTTAAAATTGCCCGACAAAAACCTTATTAAACTTATACTTGCTACACAAACCCAGGACGAATATATTTCTAAGAACGACCCGTTTTTTTATTTCTAAATGTCTAACGACGCTGTCCGCGCTCAAAGTTAAATCTCATGTTATTTTGTAGATTGTAAGGTACAATTTTTTGTAAATTTTTAACACTGATTTTAAATATTTAAGATTCAAGTGTTAAAAAAATCCAGACTATGAGATTTTCATTTACAATTTCTAAAATAATTCTGAAAAAATATACGTAAATTCTAAAATAGCAAATTAAAGAATTCTAGATTACCAAATTACAATGTAATAATGTACAGGTTTGATTAAAAGCTGCATAATCTTATTGGGCAATTTACATATATACATATACCACCAAGTGTAGACATTTAGAAATGATTGGTGGATGCGCTCTATAAGTAAAATTTTAACTAACTGAAGTATTACGGTATACATAATGGGGCGTCCCACAATTTTCAATACCAGCTTTTCTAGAAACTACACAAAAAAAATTATACCCCTATTTTTTTGCTTATTCAAAATCACAAGTTTATTAGGTAAAAAAAATCCGAAACATTTGTCTTATTTAAAACGCGCGCCTTTCTGTGACGTCAACACGGGACAAAATTCACCAAACAAAATTCAAAGTTACTAGACGCGCGGACTAGTTATAAACGCACGACCCAATGAGAATGCTACCCCGAAATGACGTCACAAGAGGCGGTAAACGTATAGCGTTTGAAAATGCTAGCCGAAATTGCGATTTTTGATACGCTCTAATAACTCACAAAATAACTTTATCAAACAACAGAACACGTTTTAGGGCTTCATGTTATATAGTCTACGAGATGCTATAGTCCAAATCGTCCAATTCAATTGAGGGGGACGACCCCATTATGCGGTAATTTTTTAATAATGAGCGCGGACAGCGTCGTTAGACATCTTGAAATTATTAAAAAAGGTTCAGGTGAAAATACATGTTTTATTTTGAACAGAAAGTGATTTGATGTCAATTTCATTCCATCATAACTAGATTCTATTGTTTTTGAATTTGTTTTGTCGATCATTCTCTTTCTATAAAATGATTTTCGTTTTTCCTTTCATTACCCACAAAATTCGTTTGTATCCGCTATCAATCGATTCAATAACCTTGTCCCATATAAATTGTCAAACTCCGGGCTTAAAGGAGGTTATACTCGGGCCGTTCAAGACAGAGAGTTGTAAAGACGCGTGATCGGCACGTGATCGCTTGCTATTGGTTTGTGAAATGAATGAGGTATTAGAAAAGTTCCAATTCCACCCAACGCAGAATGCTTTCTCCCTTCCTCGCGGAGATTTTCATGTGTAACGGACCTCACAATAGCTCGGCTTTTGGTATAAAATTTCTCTACGTCGCGCGTCGTCCGTCCCATGCGAAATTCTAAACTTATTATGGTGTTCCAGATAACGAATGCCACGGTCGGACTTTATTTTAATTTTGCGTTTCGCACATTATATCTCAACAATTATTAACACTTATATTGATTGTAAGATGGAATTTTGGAAAATTCATCTGTTGCTTATTTTCTTAAATATGAAGTTTGCAAAAAAAAACATTAAATCCAAATACTCTGCTTTCAACAAATTCTTGAACTATAACAAGTCTTGTTCAACTCGGAAATTACATTGTAAAATGTTACATTCGACAAACTTTTTTAATCCTAAAGATAGCAGAGAAAATTTGTTAATACTTCCAGGAAACTTTTTTATCCTAAACATTTTTTGCTAAAATGATTATTTTCTTTCTAATAGAGCCGTAAAACTGGGCTTATAGTTGATGCCAAATTATCTGCAGAATTAAGTAAAGACAACGTGATATTTTTTATCTTCGTTGTTTTGTTATCTATAACATGTTTCAAACAAATCGTAATTTTGGATTAATGACTTTTGCTTAGCAAAATGTTGGTACATCTTTTTGAACGTTTTGTTGTTTTAATTGCTATATTTGACTAAGAATATTATGTAGTTGATTATTAATAATTATGTATTTACCTAAGCTTTTTTTAGACAAATAAAAATGAACTGAATTTTAAGAATAGAATAAATATATGTACATAATGCATTAGAAAAAAAGAAATATATCAAGGTCATTCTTTTTTTGCTGTATAATTTCGAGACTTTTATGAAAATAAATTGTATTAGGAAGAGATAATAAAGACAAATAAAACGAAATAAAAAAAATGTTTATAGGATTTTGTTGTAAAGGTACATGTTTTTAAAAGTGTACAAAACTTTATTTTATTTGTTAAAAGCTAAATGATTTTTTAGATACAAAATGGCTTTAGATGGCAAAACTTGGGAAACATTGAATTTTAATACAACGATTATTAATTATTATTACACTAACAATTACCCTCGGGTTCGCCCCCATAAATTGAGGTCGGCTTTATTCGCGTGGATATTTGGAATTCGTACAACCGCTTAAAACAGTTTTCAATTAAAAAAATACAAAAGTAAAAAAAAGAAATTTTGTTTGTAAAATCGTCAGGCACGCGTCCAGTGATTTTTACCGAGAATCAAGATCCCAATTTTCAGACATGTACTGTTTGTTTTCCTCTCCTTTTTTCACAGTTGGTAACATTGTTTTACAAAGTAGACAAACACGGGTCTAGTTATTTAGTAGTTATTTTTAAAGGAGAGCCCAAGTGCCAATTCTCAAGCCTGTAACATTGACGATGTTTAAATTATAAGAATTTTGAGAACAATCACTCGCAAATCCACCCTCCCCTTTTTTCGCAGTTGGTATTTTTTTCTACAAAATCGTCAAACACGGGTCCAGTCTTTTAAAAAGGAGAATCTAGATTCCAATTTTCACATAATGTAACACTGTTGGTTTTCCGCCCCTTTTTCGCGGTGTGTAAATAGATTTTTGCAAAATCGTCAAACACGGGTCTAGTGATTTTTTACGAGAATCCAAGGGCCAATTCTCACGCCTGTAACATTGTGGATCTTCAAGTTATAAGAATTTTGGGAACAATCACTCCTAAATCCACCCTCCCCTTTTTTCGCAGTCGGTAGATATATTTCTTTTAAATCCTCAAACACTGGTCCAGTCTATTTAAAAGGAGAATCTAGATCTCAATTTTCACGACTCTAATACTGTCAGTTTTCAAGTTAGAGTAATTTTAGGGAAAACCACCCCCATTTTTTTCTCGGTGGGTAAAGCAATATTTGCAAAATCGTTAAATATGGGTCGAGTTATTTTCAAAAGCGGGTTCGAGTAAGAATTTTCACGTCTGTAGCATTTTTGGTTTTCAACTTATGTGAAGTCTAGAGAAACCAATTAACCCCATTTTCACCCCCTTAGAAATTAAATTTTCAAAAATCCTTTCTTAGTGCGCTTCTACGCCCTAAAAACTATGTACCTACGAAATTTAACATTTCAAGACAACGATCTCGTTTCACTAGTGTTTTTTTATCCCTAGTGCCGGAAAGCACCCAATTTACACAGGAACTCGTATAATAATATGCTATTGTCCAACAGTTGCATATTTTAAGTTTTCTTACGTTTATATGAGTGACTAAAATCAAATTTCATCAATCACTAGTAACTAAAATTAAAATTTAATTTAATTAAAATTAAATTAAATTAAAAACGATGTCTTACTAGTAGATACGGTGAAAGAACCATAATGCATAGTGTTGGTTGAAGCCAACATCTCAACCTAAATGTGATGTCAGACGTTGCGTTTGGGTTGGAACCATGCAACTTTGATTTACTTGTTTTTATAATTATGGAAAAACAATATTTATGTGAAACATTTCCATGTGTATTCTAAATTATTCTTTCTACTTGCATAGTTGCCTGCATAAAATTGAACCCAAAAGTAACGTCATTTTGGCCCCAAGCATATTGCTTTGCAACGTATCTACTATTTAAAATATTTAAAATATTGGCACAGCGCATGCGTAAATCGCTGCTGCGGCAGATTTGCGATATTGCGATAGTGTCGCAAATTGGAACTTGAATTGACCCCTAAATCTACCTACTTGATTTAAATCACAATTCTTGGGAAATATCCGCCAAAATCAGGGCAAAATGCGTTTAGAGCCGTTATGAATTATTCAAACATCTTCCGATAAAAGTTATTTTGGAATTTAATTGGTGCGGAGACTTCCAGTAAATTATATGCTAATAAAGTTATTCTGGATTCTGGATTTCTTGCAGTGTTCAAAATATTTTAGTTTATGAATTTGAAAAATAAATTGCTGCCGAGCATTTAAAAGACTAATGATAGCAATATAATAAAAACAGTAAATAATACTGGATGAGTGTGAAATGTGTACCTATACAAAGTTTTTTGCGAAATGGGGATACGAGAAAGAGGCAATAATGAACGGAAAAGCTTAAGTTACAACACACCAGCACAAAAATGGGATATAATAATACTCCTGATATATTTATTAGATTTATTTAGTTTCATCGTATTTATTACATACCTTACTAAACATATTTCCAATATTTTCCGCTTGTACAATAGGCCCAGCCTCGTTAATTGATGTGAACGATTAAAACGCGCATCAATCTGATTTATGTTTTAGGGACATATGGTTATAATTCCAAATGTTCCATCCAACCTGTCGGCAACAGGAGATATTACAGCAGTTATTACAAGGATTCCTGCACGTATTATGAACCCAGAATTCCCTCCTTTATGAATGTTTTATTGGCTGAAATTAAATTTCTCAGTTAAGATACTATGGTTTTGACATGCTTGCGAACAGTTTTATGATAATCGATAGAAAATTCAGGATTACAATAATTGATTGCTTCAATTTGCAGTTTGCTCCTTCGGCAAGCAGTCGCGGTTAACGTATCTTGAAGAACGGTATAATTTGCAGACAAATTTGTTACGTGATATGATTGTATTAATATTAAGAATGATATTATCATATGATAAGCTACCGCGTTCATATTCTTAATACATTCACGTAACAAATTTGTCTGCAAATAGATAGATGCGTGGAGTGTAAAAAATGTGAACGTCAATAATAATAATTGATACGCAGTAAAAATTGGTTTCTTATTTTTATACCAGCTTATTAATATTTGCAAACCACGTGAGTTCAGGTCTAACTTCTGTTAAGTGGGTTTTATTGTTTTGTTACCTATATCTTTCCTTCAGAAACGTTAATCAGTTTTCTACATGTAATAAAGAGTAAGTAATCTCACTCATCTAGGCATTTCGGTTTTTAAACTGTTTATTTTATTAATTCTTTTCTCCACACCTACTTTAACCAGCTTGCCTGAAGAATCATAGTATAGAGAGTAAGAACTAAAAAAATTAAACACCATTTATTTATTTTTTTAATACTGTAGTAATTAATCGGAAATTAACACAAAGGTCTACAATTAGAGTCTGTTCACACTGTTTCTGTCTATACTGTTGTTCAATGTTTCTCTCCATAATCCTCCCTTTGTTTCCTCAATTTCTCAGTAGGTTCATCAGTCCTTCCCTTTCCCTTAATTCCTATCTCTCCTCAACCGCTCTCTTTTCTTTTAAATTTGCCTCTCTTTTTTCCCGCAATATTTTTAATCATGTTTCCATCAGCTTTTCTTTTCGCACAATATCTTGTTTCATAAAGTATTGCAACTTGTCTTAGGCAGTAGCCAGTATTTTTTTTGAACTTAAGACCAAAAAATACTGGGATACTTGGAAAACATATTCTTTATGATGTCTAAATATTTAGCAATTTTATTCTAATACGGGCAAAAAACAGAAAAAAAAACACGAAAATTTTCGCCCAACCTCTTGTTTCATAAACTATTGCCACTTTCCTCTATCTCTCCCTCCAACTCTCATCATCATTTTTGTCTCCCTGGATTCTCTCCCCTTCTTTGTTCCTTTTTGTTCTTTCTGTTCATCCCCTCAAACTCAATCACGTTCGCCGTAATCTCTCCTTATTTTCCACTTTTTTAAATTCTCTCTCTTCTTATTCTTCACGATCTCTTTCATTCCCCAAATAGGGATGTTTTCAGTTGTTTCAGACAAGGGAAGCATGCGTGAAAAACGTCGGCCAACTGGAGAGTTGTGGCAGGTACAAGTGTCAACGTGGTGAAATTTTCTAACCTCTTCGATTTTAACAAAACGAGGAATCGATGGGGACGACCATATACTGTATGTTTGGCATAACATTAGTTTCCTTCCGAAAAGTTTGCTTAATAAACGTATTTTTCAAAACTGCAGGCTTGTATATAAGTACCATTTATGTGGATATACTTCTCCTTAATTTATTCTTAATTCCTTTTTAATCTCTCGCAACCCCACCCCCCTCTCTCTCTCTCTCTCTCTCTGAAACGCACACTTTGATGTCTTCTCTCAATCTGTCTATTTCATTCTATTTCTCTTAACCCCTCATTCCTTTTCGCAAGTCTTCAGTATACCTATTTCCCTCCTCATTTTCTTTCTAGCTCTCTTCCAACTCTGTGTCAATTCTCAATGTTTTTTTTTCTCATAGTCTTCTTCTGATTTCTTGTACACCACTTATCCTGTACACCACTAATTTGTCACATCGTTCACCTCTTATAAGTGTCAAAAGTCCGATTTTCTCTTTCCTCAGTATTCCTGCCTCCTCAACCTCCTTCCCTTCTGTCGTTCCCTTTTATCAATTTCCCTTTCCTGAATCTTTATCTACTTCAGACTCTTCTATCAATATTTCATTATCATTCCTCAATATTTCGGTGTCGCCTAATCCCTCTTCAATATAATTATGTATTTCTCTACCACCTCAATTTCTATTTGTTTCTTCATAAAATCTCCTTTCATTCTGCTTTTTTAGTATGTACGTACAACATATCTACCAGAACCTACTTCTCTGAAGAATATAATATTTTATTGTTACCTAAGCTCTATTCTGTTTTTACAAAATTTCAATTGTAATGTGAAAGAGATATTACTGACAATCGCCTTCACCTGTCAAACTGATATGTCGGACCAATCTAAACGTCAGGTTTTTTGAAATCGACCAATCAAATTTGAATTTCGGGACAATTTTCCGCGTGGCGAAAATCTCCTTAGGGAAATTGTCGACCACCATGACAACCAGCTCATGACATGATTTATGAGATCTTGACGTTTCAATTTTTTGTTAATGTTGTTGGAGCGATTGTCTGATCCCTCGGTCAGGCGTATTGTTTAAAATCTTCCCTCCCTGTCTGTCACGTGTGTTTGTTGTCCCTGAAAACTTCCTGCGCGCTGCGCGCTTGGGAAGTTTTCGGTGCAACAAACACTTGTGCCAGACAGGTCGGGAAAATTTTCGACAATATGCCTGACTCCTGAGATATTGTATATGATAAAACAGTAGGTTTTTTTTTAGTTCAAATCTAATGAGTTTAAATTTCCGCGCCATTCTAGATTCTCTTCATCTCGCCTCAATATGTCTCTATATCTCTATCATCTTGTCTCTCTTTTGCCACACTTCTCTTTGTTTCCCTCCTTAATCGAGACAAAACAGGGCTCTTTCATCAATCTCTCAATATATCCTCATTCTCTCCCCTTTTCCCTCACCTTAATTTCTCACTCTATTTTCTCCTTCCTCCACGTTTCTCTCGGTCTCTGTCTCTAATTTCCTCAATCACTATTCTTTGCTGAACACGTTACCCTTTCTTCCCCTTTTCCTTAATCCCTATTTCTATACCAGGAATTCTACTTTCTCTTTTCTTAATATTCTCTCAATATCCCCTGAACATCTCTATTTTTCTTCAATCCTTCTTTTTGTCTTCTTATTCTTCCATTTCCCTTGCCTAAAGTATCGCTTCTTCTTCTTAATCTTTCTCTATCCGCTCCTCTTCCTTTCTTCTGAGTTTTTTTTAATTTCCTCAATGTCTCGCCTTGGTCTCCTCTCCTTCTCGTCAATTTCTCTGTACTACAAGATCTTTCTTATCAAATGTTTTATGGTCTAATATATTTTTCATAGGATTACTAATAAAAATGTTATTTAACCTGAGAGCTCATGATTGTAATTTTCTTTCAACCGATCTAAAACACTTTAAAATGAATATATTTATTTGATACTTTTTCTTCTTGTCAATTTTTGATCTTTATTTGTTCAAATTGCAATATGTATGTATGTATTTAACGAGTTAGCAACAAAATTCGTGATCGCAGTTGGCTAAACGTATATTGGTTCTTTTACTTTACTGTTTACATTAATTGCCAAACTTTTAAACTATTTTCTCTGACTGTCAAAAATTTGAATTTCTGCGTCAAAACTGTTGTCCCTTTCAAGCCCCGTTTCCACTGAAGAAACATTGAGGAACTTTGTGTTTCCCTTTGTCGCGTGTTTAGGAAATGTTTGGCAACCACTAAGGAATTGGCAACATACATAAACTTTGTGTTTCCATCTGAGCAACTGAAAATCGCCTATAGTTGTAGCTTGAGAAAGCGCAACTCAGTGTTTCCACTGATGTGAAAAGTTGCAGCAAAATGGAGAAGGAAAACGTGGTATTATCGCTTGTCGATTTTTCCTTTGATGTTACCGCTAGAAATGGGAAGAATCAACATTTGTTTCCGAAACAATGAGGAAGATTCAGAAACATTTGTGAACTTTTAGAAACATTTTCGGAAACAATCAACAGAAACACAAAAGTTGCTCAATGTTTCTTCAGTGAAAACGAGGCTTTAGAGAAGAAAGTTAGGATGTTATAACTGCATAATGTTGAAATAACAAGTGACTAATTTTAAATAAATTTATCCCCCCTTACAATGCTCAAGATACTGTATTTCAAAAGGATGTAATACAGGTCCTGCAATAATGAGAGAATGTAAGGATCCCCCCAAATCCACCTGGGACATCTCCTGGAGGCTGCAAGCCAGAATCTTCTGAATTTCAGATCCTACTCTAGCAAGCCCAATGCAAAGGGTGTTTTCAGTCACTATAAATCCAATAAGAGTCATTTTTACACCATTTTTACATCTGCCTCAATCATCCTGTCATGTACTCCTTCTTCTTCTTTGTTAAACTCTCTAATGTGGGGTGCTTGACCTTTATATCTGCAGCATTTCCCTCCAGTAACATACTCTGTGACAATACTGAACAGACCTACCCAGCACTAGGTCCGTCTGGGTCGTGGCCCCAAACGACTCTCCAACCACCAGCAAGGCAATGTCTGTAGTTTCAGTCCCTGAAAGGACGTCGTCGGGTCTTTGTTCTACCAAGTCCCGGTCTGCTACCATGCGTTTGCGGCCGTAGAAGTCCTCCTGGCTTTCCAAGAGTCATTATAATAACTGAATTTGAAATATTGGGACTTACTAGCGCTTCGGTTCCACAGGTTAGGATCGACGTGTATGCCTCCAGATAGACTTTGTCGCAAGGTTTAAAAATTTCTAAACCTTTGACTATGATGTCTTTACAGTAGCCGATTATGTAGAACATTTGAGTGAGAGGGGGGTCATGGGGTGATTATGGTTGCCTGGTTTTAGGGGCAATGCTCTAATATTCTGTCATCGTGCAGGTCTTTGGGGCTTCTTCCATAACTTGTCTCACTCTTTCAACCGTTTCAGGTATTCGAACATCCCGATATCTACCACTACCTTCTTTTCAGTTAACACTTCCAGTAGCATCGATTTAGAACGTTGCAGAAATTACTGTAGCTTATAACAATATCACGATATTCAGCTCGAAATTCTTCCCAGATATCCGGAATAGAATGTTTCCAAATCCCGTTTACTTTTGTTGCATTGTGAAAATAAGGTTGTACGGGCCCCATTCAAGTGAACTTTTGCAAAAGAACAGATTTTTATTTCAAATGAGATTTGACAACTTGATGACTTTTTACACAATCGTATCGATCAAGAATCGACTCAAAATTTTGGATTCAGAGGCTCCTACGATCACGAATTTTGTTACTCACTCGTTATATTTTTATTCATTCTGAGATTTTGTTCGAATACAAGTATTTTTCGATGTTCTGTAATTTAGAAAACTGCTCTTCAGTACTTTCGCTCATTTCTAAAGCTATTCCTAGCACTTTGAATGACTTATTCTACTTAGAGGGAGTCGACTGTATGTTAATGGTAAATTTTCTACTTATAGTAGTTCGATTTCAATAGAAGTTTTTTTTTGACCATTTATTAGATTTCATCCAGACTATGCTTTTCTACACATGTTGTACCTATTGAGGGTAAGACGCAAGATTTGATGTGGCCATCAACTTGAACATAACCATTATTTGTAGACAAAAATTCACGTTGTGAAGTCGTAACACTTGCATTTTAATGAACACATTGAACCTTTTTATACAAAGGTTTTTCTATTCAATCCAAGCAATCCCATTAGTGAGAAATAGAAAAAGGATGTTTTTTCTTGTGTCGAAGTAGTCTTTAAGGAAGATTCCCTTGGCCTTCTGACGGGTCGCGAGACTCAACTGGTTACGAGGGTTGTTATTCCGAACCTCGATTCAGAATAATGCAGGATTGAATTGAAGGACCAAAGAGTCTCTAATATTTGCCGAGAGTCGGGATAAGAGAAAAGAATCACGGATTGGGAATAATGACGTTGTTTTGTATTTTAACTTTCCTTCTTTCTGTTTCTGCATACTAAATAATCCTTTAATAACGCAAGATTTTCGTAATTGAATTGATCCAAGGAGTAATAATGCTTACTCTAAGAACGGGAAGTTATAAAATGATGAAATTGCTCTTTATTATAGGATTACAGTTGGCTTCTTTACTCGAAATGCAAGAAAATGTAATTGAAAGTTAAAAATTGATATTTATTTGGAGAGGTTCACCTTTACGTATTGTTTAATGTATAATTATTGATGTTAGCATTTGAAGTGATATACACTAGAACCTGATTATAACGAACTGCCACCATGCTTAATTAATCACATTGACATAATAGGTATTTTTCTTCTGAACAACTCTTTTGTTGTACAGTACCAGCTTTTTTCTAGTTCAACACAATGTTGACTGGAGATGTCACATGCACATAAAATTTTGGGGTTTTGTTGAATTGTTTGTTGAGCTGTTGAGTTTCTCCCTCGCTGTCAAGTTCTTCATGTTCTTCATTTTCATTTAGGTTTAATATATCCTTAAATATGTCTTTGTCGTTTGGTTAATCGGTTGTTTTTAACTTACAGTCTATTAGATCATAATCATCAAGGTCGTATTCGTCAGATGAATATTGTGGACCTGAATTTGTACAGTAGCACATCCACACCCATCTTACGATTTTAATATTATAGCAAGCTTCTCAGTTAAAGTATTACAATTGGTTAGAACGAGACCGAATAAACGGAATTTTAAAAACAGATCTCATTGTCAGTGTGTTTTGACTGACCTCACTTTTGCTACACTACTTCGTTCTAACCGAGCTAAAAGTGCTGGAAGCAGCAAGAAGATCAATAATGCTTTATTACCAAAATACATAGGTTTAATAGTAGTTTGAAACGGGACTTGCGAATTCGTTTGTTACAGCCGAGCTCTCGTTATATCCCGAATTCGTTATAACTGAATTCTACCGTAGTTCAAAATAAAGTGTCTTTAATAATAAAAAATATATTTTATTTCTTTATATCTTGCGATGTAGTCAATGTCCCACTTCATTCTACTCTTCACTATCACACAGACGCCATTTGACGGATAAAACTAGTTAATAAAAAGTTCTCTGTTCCATCTTAAAGACAATACTTATTCCCTAAACTCAGCTGATGTGAACGAGACCTGCCCACCCGTGAATTTGAAAATGGTCCCAGTTTCGTAGTTCAGGCAGGTTTATTGATGTGTTCTTCTGGAAGTATTCACTCTCTACAACTGTGCGCTGAGCTTCAGTAGTAGCCATAACAGAAAATTTACCATTTTAGCTCGAAGAACGACTGCCTCATTTGTAAAGTTAAATTATTATTATAGTCTAATTTCAAAACAGGCAAAAAACTAAGAAAATTGTCTAGATAATCTGATAATGCTAAAATTACTGCTTAAGAATAAATTGTTATCATATTTTAAAAAACAAATTGGGTGATGCAGTTGTCGCGATTTTAGGGTTACTTGGCACCCCTGTTTAGATGATATAAGTTTTTCTTATTAAAACAATTATACGTCTATTCGATTGGGTCCTCTTCACAGAAATGTAGAATACAACAATAATCACGACAGTTTGCGGTAATTAAAAATGACAACTGAACCAGCGCCAGCGCTTGAAAGAAGAGACTACCAAACGAATATGTTTTTACGCCGAGTGTTGTTTGAACTAGGCAACAACCTCTTCTCGCGTTTTTGTTTTGACGCATGATAGCGATTTCTTCTGTGGATAATTCTGCCTTTAAAGAACTTTTATATTTTGAGTTTTGAGTGATGGGGAATAGTTTGTAAATTCAGTGTACTGACAAAAACATCGGAGGAATTAAATTACATTTAGCCTGGTTGAACAATGGCGTTATACAATTTCGAGCTTATCTTCTGATTTCTTAGTATTCCGTCACGCGAGAACTTCATGTTAGACTATGGTGATGAGTGGAGTCATCTAAATTAATTAGAGGCATATATCTTACTCTTTTGTATAACGTTGCACTAACATAACGGGGCTTCTCCAATTTTACGCCGGCTATGTGAAGTGAAGACTGCGCCTTAGTTCAAGACTTGTAAAGTTTAAATAAGTATGAGACTTTTCATAAGCCACAAAGGTCGTCTTTGAGAGCGAGGTTGAAAGCGTGTAGAAGACCTAAATATAATCTGTCGAAAGCTGTGTTTTATTTTTGTTGCTGGAGAGGTTACATCGAACTGAAATTTATTTCTTAAAAACCGAATGGAACAAAACAATTTTGCTATATTTTACATACAATTTGCAGAGGAAATATATTTACCATCTCAACTTTGACATAAGCGTCTGCATTTCACTAGTGTTTCTCTTTAAACAGACCTCAATTCTCACGACTTGCTCCAATGTTAATAATTTAGTTACAGTTGTGCGAATGAAATAATTCGTAATCCTGAGGCATCTAGAACAAATTTAGTTGTTCTGAAACTGGAAAACAGATCTTGTTTACATGAACAGAATAACTTCAATAATCCCATTATTAATTCACTATTTTAATTTTTCACCACTCAAACAAACTTACCAGATTCTCTTTGATCCATTTTTAATTTTTACATTTTATAAAATGTTGTTTGTACGAAATCTTTTAAAAATCATGTAACCCTTTGAAAACGTCAAATTTAATTCAAAATTACGTCAACGTCATAATTTTTTATATTCTTTAAGGGCTGATGATGGCAGTAGTGTTCTGCCGAAACATGTTCCATTTGTAATTTTACACTTATTAAAGTTTGTGGAGTTCGACTTAGATATATTTAAATTTTAAATTTAGTTGTATTTTTTGGAATTAATTGAAATATTATCATAGTATGTGCTCTTTGGAACGAAAGAGACTAATTTTATTATTATGCTTTGCAACAAATGTTCTTACTCAAAGCTTCAAATATTTCTTTAAAGGAAGTTTAATTCTGCTTTACAAACATCTCTGGATTAAACAGAGAAATGTTAAAGCAGATTCTGATAAGGATCAACCCAAACTTGTTTATACAGGCCCACATTCTCTAATGAAATTTTCACATTCCGAATATTTCAGGGCTTCACATATAAATATTTTCATAGCTTGATGAAGTTGTCTTTCGATTTACTTTATCGGACGGTCGGCAAGTAATTTTTCTGGAAGGTCTAAGATTTATCCGGCCGGAAATCATTTTATGCGATTGGTGCGGGCTCAAGACATAATCTTCAAGATCAAATCGTTTCAAAATAAGCCTCTTTGGAAGTTCCAGTTTGAACGGTGGAATTCACTTCATAACTCAAAAGACGTTTCGAACTATTCTGATTTATTACTTTCAGGAGAGCATTGAAAATAACTTCTCCAATGATGGTCCGTCTCGCGAATGTACGCTCGTGAATTTACGAGCACTCTTTAACCGATAAAAATTGTCATCTGTTTGTGTCTTTCAGAGCGAATACGTTTATAAGAATTTATAGGTGGGTTTGTGGTATCATAAAGGAAATTACCACGAGTAAAATGCATACAAAAATTTATAATACGATATAAAATATTTCGAATTGCTCATTGTTTAGACGAATAAAACGTATGGGTTATGGGATGTGTTTGAACTATTTTTATACACATACACCATATTTCCATAACAGATTAAAGAATTTCTTCACCTTTTCGTTTCTTGCCTTCCAACTTTGAAAAGGATTCAATTTTTTCCCATACAATAATAAATGTTATGTAATTAAAACTAACAATGCAGAAACAATAGCTAAATTGATTTTAATTTCTGTTTTTTCTTCTGTTTAATACTCCTTTTTCTTTTTCTGCTCCATCTCTGCACAATCTGCATACTCTCTCGTCTCTTTATAAACCTTGCGGTTACTCTGCTATCGTCCTTCTCGCTCTCCCTTCTCAGGTATGCCGGCAGGTGCTCTGTAATTATTAGTGTACTATACTTTCCATTATACTTTGACTTATTTTTATCCTCGTTCTCCGTTCCTGTTTCTGTACATCTCGGTCCTTCTCGACTACCTATCTCAGTATCAGTTCTTTATCTTGTCGAAGGGGGCCCAAAGGGGGTCCCGAGCAGAAGGGGTGAAGTCCTCTGAGCCCCGATTGTCGGGTGTTTTTTAGGTAATGGTGAAGGAAGAGTCGAAACTAAGAAAGGTTTTGTATTTTACACTCCCGGGTGTACTGACCTCCGAGGGGCAAATAACCACCCTAAATAGTTTTACAAGTCTCGCTAGAACTACTGTTAGATGCGTACCGTTGCGCGGTCAGGTTTGTCCTTCGTCAGCTTTTCGCCCAACTTACAGAAAAAAAAAACTATAACTAAATTTAGAACTATAAAAAACACAAACCTATTATTAATTTAGCGGTAAAACTCCCTCAAAATGAGCTCCGTAATAATCTCTTTCTAACACTCGGATCATACATTCCGTATCTTTTCTTTCTACTTCCATTCCTTCTTCTTTCTTCTGACTTCCTTCTCCACGTTTAATTCATTTATCATCTCCATATGCCAGCGAGTGCGTTTTCGTGTTTCCTACCACCACTCCTCCTGCCTGCGCGAGTCTTATTTTTTCTTCCAGGTCGCTTATGTATGCCGCGAATAAACTGGGGCTAAGGGAACATCCTTGTCTTACCCCTTTCGTCGTCCAGAATCTTTCGCTCATTGTCCAGTGAACGTTTACTCTCTCTGATATAGTCTTCCTCTATGTACAATGGCCGCCTTCAGGTCTACAAACAACGCGCATATCTTCTTCATTTCTTATGGAGTTCTTTGTCTATTAGGTGTTTCAACATCTACACGCTGTCGATAGTGCTCCTCCCTTTTCTGAAGCCCACTTGTCCATCTGGTAACACTTCTTTCTCCTGTAGTTCTTTCTTTAATTTCTCTTCTAGTATCACTGCGTAGATGTTGTATAATGTGCTCAACAACTTTCCCTTTTTTATGTATCGGACACAATTGCTATGTATCGTTCACTATTTCCCTCATTGTTTTTATTATTTCTTCTGTTGCAGACATCTACGCTTCGTTTTGTCTTCTCCCGCCGCTTTTCCTTTCTTCATTCTTCTTATTACCCCCTTAATCATTTCCTTCGTAATTTCTTTCCCTTTCGCTCGTTCTCTTGTGTCTTCCCTCTTTTGTCTTCTTCCCATTTCTTCCTTTCCGTCTAGTAGGTAATTCTCTGAAATATTGTCTCCATACTTCTATCGTTATCTTCTCATCTACCCTCTTTTTCACCTTTCGTTCTCTGATACAATTTGCCCTCTTTTTCCTCCTTCTTCTTCTCACAAGTGTCTTTGTATTTCATTAGTTGCGCCAGGTATTCTTCTCTTGATCCCTTCCCATTTCTTCATTCTCTGATTTGCTTTCTGGCTAATATTTGCATTTCTTTACATTCTTTGTACCACCATCTGTTTTGTTCCCATTTTTTCGCCTAGTTCTACGTCTATTTTATTTGTTGACATCTCTTGTTTCATTCTTCTTTTGAGTATCTTGTTTCTCAGATTATTAGATTATTAGATTAGATTATTAGATTATTATTAGATTGTTTTTATGATTATTTCTTTCTCTCTTCTATAAATTCGATCATCCTTCTTTATTTTCTGTTTATTTTATCCTTCAATACTCTCGCTTTTTCTGTCCCATTATTTTGCCTTTCTAATCTTGTTCCAAGTCTCCCCCAATTATTACATTTTTTTTTCTGTCTCACTTATGGTCTCTTCTAATCTTTGTTTTGTCATCTATTTACTGTATACTGTAACCATTTTAACTTTTTACTAGTTTCAGATTCCTCTCTCCATTTCTCTGTAGTTCTTGTTTTATCATTCCTTCTTCTTCAATTTCTTTCATTGCTTTTGTAATGATGCCTCCTTTCTCTTTTCCTTTCTTGTTTTTTCTTTCTGCTCTCGGCATTCTCTCTTCTATCTTCTTCCATTCCCTTTCATCTACCTTCGTTTCTACCATTCCAATTATGTCGAATTCACTTATATACTTCTAAAAAGCTTCTCATTTGTTTCTTACCCTCTCTACATTCCAATATAACAACCTTTTTCTTTATCGGTCTTTTTCTCTTTTCCGTCAGACATTTTTCTTTCGCCTGGTGTCGTAATTTCCCTCTACCTGCAGTTTCTTAAAGCTTGTTCTTACCGTCTTTCCTTCTTCCTTCTTTCTTCCCTTTTGCTCTTCGCTATCGCTCTTATCTTTTTCTGAATCTCTCTTTACTTATTAAATCGTTGTTTATGAAGATTTTTGTTCCTGCCCTAGTCCTGTCTATTGCCTTTGTTTCTAATAACGTTCTTCGTTCTCTATTTTCGCTACTATCAAGACTTTTTCCTTTATAACATAGGCCTCTGTTATCTTAACTTGTGTTTTCAACTCCCCTTCCATCCACTTCTCGACTTTTGCTCATGTTTCGTCCAGTCTCTTTTAGTCTCAGCCTTGTTATAACTATTTTTTCTTTAGCCTCTTTCTTTTTCTTCCATTTTCGTCTCCATCTGTCCTATCTTCTTTTCTAGGAACATTTTGACTTCTCTCCATTTTTTTCACTTTTTCTTCCATCGCTTTCTTCGGTTAGTTAATTCCTCTCTTTAGTTCTTCCATATCTTCCCTGAGCTATCTGTTGTTTGTCGTTCTTCAGCTGTCTCATTTCTTTCCTGATTTCACTTGTATCATCTTTTACTAATTTTAGATCATCCATAAATTTCTCCATCTTCTCTTCTAGTTTCAGCCACCTTTTTGTTTTCTTGTTCTTTTGGTATGCTTCTGGGCTTTCTGTTTTATCTTCTTCGTAAATTTTTCTTGTTTATTTGTCTTGTCTTCCTGTTTGTAACCCTCTACATTGTGCACCGCACAAGAAGGGTCCAAAATATGTTGGACGGCAAAGACTGTATAGGCCAGCAAGCTCGCTGGATATGAATCCAATCGAGTACGTGTGTAATATGTTAGTAAAGCAATATGTTAACGACTGAAGACGAATGGGATAACTTTCACAAAGAATACTTGACAACTTAATTCCTTTTAATCATACTTCAGCAGAACAGAGGAAGCCATGTGGAGTCTTCAAGTTTTTCTTTGAAGGACATTATTTTTGAAATTTATAAGTTTAGTAAATTACAGTTTTGGTCGCAATTCTCTTTTTATAATAATTATTTCTTCTATCATTACACTTAAACGAACAAACAAAATGTATGAAAAGCACCATAATAGAGTAACGAATTTCATGAAATTAATTGACATTTTTTACTCCATCATTGTAGAAAATATTGACGCTGTGTGTATATTATGAGATCTAACGGATGCACAAAAAGCAATTTATTAAATATAGAAAGAAAAATATATTTTTGTAAAACATTAATAAATATGCATTGTAGTCAGAGTTTAATAATTATGTCTCTTTATAGGGGCTCTATACACTGTGCTTCGTTGCTAATTGTTCAGAGGGCGTAGAGCAGATTATTAACTCATACTGAATGTCACAAGTGTCAACTATGTGATATTACAATCCATGTTCATGTAATCTAATCTCAAAAATCTGACAAAATCGCGCACATGTGAAGGAAGGGACACGCGTTAAAGAGAAATAAATACAGGGTGATTATAAACGATTTTATTTTTAACGACCATTTGCCGCTTATTTTAATTAATTAGTAGGCAACCAACAATTTACACCTTGATCATTGTGTACAGTGAATATTGTGCATTTCAATGAAGCGGCAAATGGTTAAAAATACGTTGACATATTTTCCAAAGCCAACTTGATAGATCATTTATACTCACCCCGTATAAGTCAGTGTTTCTCATCGACAGCTGATATTTGGCGCAACAGCTACCACAGAATTTATGAAAAGGTCTGGAGTACCACTAAAAGGTGAATAATGCATTTCTAAAAATAGACCAGGTAAACTTGGATTTACAATGAAACCCTATCGCATTGTGCAAAATTTTCCTCCAAATTCGTTTTATTTGTCAACACATGCAAAGGTTTAAAAGGTAGAAATAGATATTGCACATGCGTTATGGTTGCCGTGACGTCACGTGGTGCGGTCACAGAAATCATCCTTTTAATTAACACCCCTTTTGGTACTTAAATTTGTTAAATCTGTAGATACTGCCCTGTAGATGCTCTCCAAGAGTTTTTTTTTTGCATTTTTAATAATAAGAATTATATCTGGATATAACAGTTTGGGCGATTATTATAAAAACCTTTGACGTTGCATTTTGGTTATTATTATTTCGATTAACACACATCAAATAAAATCATTTTTAAAAGATTTTAAAATGAGCATGTTCATATATTTTCTTTCTCCAAAAAAATGTTAAAAAGTAATAAATAATTTAATAAAAAAAACTTTTTCTTTCAGTTTTGTTATTGTTAAAAGAAAGACTTTCTTATTTAAATACAATTTAAACAATTGAATTGATTTTCATGTACCCAAACAAAACTTTTGAAGGTGTCCGGAATTTTTTGAGCGGCAGTGTAACTTTAAATCAAGTTACCGAAATAAACCTACAGAAATGACCAAGTAAGCCATGAATAGTTGTCAATCATGCAATTTATAAAAATGTTTTAACATTAACACGAATAACTATGAATGCTTGAATTTGATATAAAGTTATTTTGGTCCGACAGAGCCCCAAATATTTTATTGGACGTAACGAAAGTTGTTTCTAGAAGGCGAGGCGTCGATAATGTCTGCGACAGCATCCATGCAATTTTCGAACTACAATAGATGTTTTATTGTCTTCTGTTGTTACTGGTTTTTATTTATTGTTTCTTCGATATAAATTTTTCTTTTTTTCTTGTCTTCGTATTAAAATATCTCTAAGAAAATAAATAGAAAAATATATATAGTGCGAGGCACAATAATCTGACACCCCATAAACCGGGGCCCATTGCCGCAAATTAGATGCACAATGAGAACGGTTCAGGGTTGTAAATCAAAAGGAAGCGGCAACGTCTTTGAGTTGCTTGTTTTGAGCCACACTTTGGTCTCGGAAATTTATGGATGGGTTTAGTCCTCCATTGTTAAATAATTGTGGGCAATAGACTCCGTTTTATTGGGTGTTACATTATGTTGGCCCGTACTATGCAGTGCAATTTGATTAAATTAAGTTTTAAATGTTTTGAAGTAGAATATGATGAATTCTAAGCCTACTTCATTTAATGCATTACTTCTTCAAATTGCCTAAAAGATAAGCAAGATACAGCATCATAGGTTTTTAATCAGTTAGCCTGTATATTGCATATTATAAAATTTATCAAACAAATTTAAAAAAAGTATTTATAGTAAATGTGCGCTTCAATTACTAGTGCGACCGTTTTAATTCGGAATAGCTGTAAAATATGTTTTATTCATTTTGTAAAATGACGCCTATAAATATATCTAACATTACGGATTTTGGCTTGTAGCTGGTGACGTGCATATTTCCAATTAAATTTAGACTGTACAGTTTACATAAATTTAAGTTTAGACGTTAACTCTACCAAAAATATTTTTGGTTAACCGGTCTTATATTATCAATTAATTCATCGCGTGTAATAATAGTTTCAAAGGTGGTTAACAAATGAATTTATTTTACTGGCCACATCTGACAGATTTGTAAGTGAATTTCACTTTAAAATCTGTCGTATCTCTTATGTTGTTCTTAATTATTATCATTTCATAATGGTTTGTAAGTAGTGTAACTGAATAAAAAGTTACTTTTCTTAAACGTTATTATAACAGCCTAATGGGTTTCCACCTCTTTAGTCTTCATTTAAGTACACGTTGACTTTAATTATAGGAAATGGTTTGATTCTAGAAAACGAAGACTTTCGGATATTACTTTAACTAATAAATTAGCTCTTTCAGATACTACTTCTCTCAGAAGATATACGAGATTTTTTTCGTTTTATTGAGCTACCCCAGACTCGGAATTCACAATAGCTTTAGCTTGTTATCGCAAATTTAACTATGTAGCGACCGGGAATGCAATCTCATTTCGACAAATACACAGTGCTTCTAAATATTGACTTTTCGAACTAAAGACAGCACAGGGTCAGATCAACAGGTCAATCTAATGGCATATACGTGATGGGATGCAGAGCCTTGTTATAAACTGAAATAGAGTACGATACAATGATTGGACATAACAAAAGCTAATTCAAAAGTTCGTGCACACATTTTGTTCCAACCAAACAGTCTCGTCCTTTAATCAACGTAAATATGGATAGTTTATCAGTTAAATCGGTGTCCTCAATTAAAAATCAAGTTCCAGGCGGATTTATTTTAGAATTAGTTGATCCTTTACATAATGTGTAGTAGCTATATTCGTGACTAACAGTTTGAAGTCGATAAAAGGTGCGATTCTGTATTTGGACCCGTTATAGTTATTAACGTCACGAGGCCGATAAGTGGCAAATAACAGACGAGATTTTATAATCAATCGCGTCTGTTATTTGCGTATCGGCCGAATATCGTTCAGTACTTTTCATAATACCGTCACACATGATGAAATTTATAGTACGTCGCAATAATAAGAACATACTACGACGATTGTATTCATTTAGAAATTGTGTTAGTGAATTATGTATACAAAACTCAAAGACTGCAACTTCTTCTTGCTGCTCTTGAATATCGTGTTTTTGTGTAAGGTGCGAAATTTAAAAGGTTTTAGAAATATACAGGCTGTTTGGAAGTCCTAGCAAAAAAGTCCTGTGGGAGTTAAAATCAAAAATAGTTTGACTCCTAAAATCAATACCCGCCTATGGGTTCCACATTCATTGATTGTGAGGATGCACAAAAACGTTACCCAATAAACGAATCTAAATAAAAACTGTTCAAATGTAATCAAGTAGTGGCCTGCCATAACAGGCAGATGTTAAAGTAGGTTAGTAATAATAAATTCTCTAGCTTACTTAAAATATGAGGCCCAATTAAATGATCTCCGATTATTCCTGCCCACACATTAATTGAAATTTGATTTTTTTTCCTGAGAATTGTGTTCTTGGATTGCATCAGGATTTTCATTAGAACACACATGTGTATTATGGACGTTAAACACACCATCTGGTGTGAAGCCCGCTTCTTCAGTTGTCAATAGAACATCTCAAAAAATTTGGTGCCTCATCAATTTTCTGAATAAGCCATTGGCAAAAGGCAATCCTTCGAGCGGGGTCTACAACGCAGTTCGTAATGTGTTTGTGTAATGTGCGGTAAACAATAAAAGTTGACACACCGACACGTAAAACGAGTCTTCAAATACCCACATTTGGCAAATTTCACAAACGTTGTACTGGTGCGCATAAAAGCATGTGAAGCTGGAATTTCGCGGTTTCCATTTTCGTGGAAATATCAATCAACAAATTACATTAATTGGTTAAGAATCGAGCAGAGGCATAACACAGCGCGACACTCAACTGATAACTAAAATTTACTATCAAAAACAATTTTTTTGTCCCAAAAAATTACCTTGATGGCACACAACTTTTTAATTCGTTCAAGTTGATGTACTCATAGGCGGAGGGTGAAATAAGGGGTCAGAAAAATGTGCGGGTTTCAGCAAAGTGCTAAATAGATTAATTTGACGAGTTCTATACTTTAGTCCAGGCAATGGGGGATTTTTGATCGCAAAAGGTCGGACAGAAATGAAATTTTGTGGGATGGTAGACATAGGTCTCCTGATAGTACACTTAAGTTTGCGACCTCGGGGGGTTGCCGCTCGAGGGGTGAGGGGGTGAAAACTCTGCACCTCGACGATTTTCGGAAAAGAGCGCCGTTGTTGTAAGTGCTACCTAAAAAAAGTTCAAATAAAGTATGTAGAGAACAAAATTGTGCATAATTTTAGTTCTACTAATTCTTTGTTTGCGACCAACAGTTTCCGCTCTACGGAGCGCCAAAGCTGGGGGTTGATTGGCAAATTTCAATAAAATCAAATTTTCAGCGCGGATTACAACGAAGATAGGCTTCAAATAATTCTGCATTTTTTTTTTTCTGAAAGAGCAATATTTTCTGAGTTCGTGGATGTCTCATTTGATGGATTTGGTTGCATATTACAAAAGATATGATTTTGTTAAGTGTGCCTCTCCCTACTCCAAAAAGTCGAATTTTTCTGACTTTTATCGTTTTTTTCGCTTATAACTCAAAAACTATGCGTCCAACGTAAAAAATCATTGGAACAAAGATTGAAGCTGATGAAATGTCCAACAAAAATCACTCCCTAAAAAGCTACTATGTTGAATCGTTCTCGAGATATGTGCCGATGAACATCTAGTCCAAGCAAATTAGACTTTTTAGAAGAAATAATTATAATATAAGTTTAGAAATTTTGGTTATGAACTCCCATCAGGCACCCAAATAAAAATCCGAAGAGTTATCACTCCCCCGGGAGGAGCTTCATCCACTTTTGCCCAAAAAAGTGCTCCCGAACATGACGTCAGGAAGCGTTTCTGCCTTTTTCTCGTAAACGGTAACTCCGATGAAAAAATGTTATAGAACTTATGTTCTCCATTAAATTCTGCATAAAATTGGTCTCATGAAGTTTTTGCCTATCTCCCACTCACCGCTTATCAATGACATTGGAAAACACAAAAGAATAAAATCTATAACAAAAAATTAAGAGAATTACACACAGGATTACATATTTCCGGAAAATTATATTCTCGACTATGGCTTTGAAAATTAATTTATTTATACATAATGGAGAAAGTGGTATATAACTGAATATATAAATTTTCCCTCATTTGTATTTAATTTGACGGGTGTCAAACCTAACCTCAAAATTTGATGTTAATTCGTGTTTTTTTCTCATTTTGCGTGAACGAATACAAAAAATGTTGTTCAATACACACGTAAAAAGTGCATACTGTCACCCCTATTCGATTAACATGAATGAATTTTTCGACTAAATTTCCATTTGGCTTATATTAAACAGACGCATTTAATCTCCTAATCTGCTTCGCAACCAGATATGACAAAGTGTTTTATAGTTCGACACTGTCAGAATTTTCAAATTTTCGCTTGTGTGAACACTCTTCTGTCATGTAAAAATAAAATGTCAGATAAACGTCACACTATTTTTATGAATTTTAAGCAATTTAAAGACTTGCCAAGGTGGTGTCGAACTATAAACGTTGTATTACACTCGTTCCTGTGTAAATTAGAGGCTTTCCGGCACTCGGGGCTTAAAACAGCTTTTTTAAAACCCTAGTGCCGGAAAGCACCCAATTTACACAGGAACTCGTATAATAATATACTATTTTCTCGTCATTTCTCATTTTCAGGGTCTCGTGCTTCAAGAATTCGCCCTCGCTCTTGAAAAATGTCTTGACAGCGTACTTGCATCGAAATATAATTCATTATTTCAATTCCGAATATTTTCTGGTAATTAATTGAAGTTGTTGCTTTGGCAATTTAAATTGCATTTGTCGTCGACCCTATCGAAAATTAAAGGACCGCGGAAATGTATTCGCTGTCAAGCTCATTGCTAGCCATTTAAACTTTAATTGATTTTTCTTCCGTCCTTTTTAAAAATTAATCAAATAACTACCATAAGTCAGTATCATCTACGCGTCTTATACCACAGGTTTTCTCGGAGGTTTCGTTATCGTTCTTCGGTTCAGTCCCGTTCTTTGAGTTGATAACAATTTCTTGTCCTGAATTGGCTTTCAAAATTTTACGATTATGTTTTGAAGAATTCAAATCTTTCTTTTTCAGTTCAACTGATTCAGACGCATCGGAAAATCGTTCTGTATCAATACTGTCATCATAAATTATTATTTATAGACGAATCATTCCCTGAACTTGAGGATGACGATTCAGTGTCTTACAAGTTCTTAATCAATTTTCGTTTTTTTCACAATACGTCTAGAAATAGATTTTTTTACTAGATCCGGGAGTGGATCTTTTTGCAATTACTTTTGGGTACCATTCTATGTATTTGAAATGAAGCATCTTAAAAGATCCAAACTTATTTCCTGCTTCGACTCTTCTAAAAGCCAAACCAAAGACGATTCTCTAATAATACCATATCATACGTTACTTTTACGAAAAGTATATTTGCCTCAAAATCATTATCGTCTTGGAACTGTGAAGTAAAGTTTTTCAACGCCAGTTTATCCCCAAGCGTAGATACCTTAAATGTACGCTCAAAGACCTTTCATAAACCGTTAAATATTTTGGCCCACAAGCTTTCACACTAACACCCATGAATCCTTGCATACCTAGACTATACGGTCTACCTAAAATACATAAAACTCAACCTTTTCCCATTAAACCAGTAGTTTCTTTTGACAATTCACCTGCATCAATACTTTCAAAATGACTTAATACAATTCTTAGACAACATTTTTGATTTCAATAACAAATTTGCAATAAAAAACTCAAGATCTTTGCTCCAAAATTAAAAATGTCCAAATTCCATCAGACACTAGACTTGTTTCATTTGACGTAGTTAATTTATTCGCCAGCACCCCACCCAAATCTTGCTTATTAATATTAAAAAACCTACTATTTAATTCTAATATCCCAACCATACATGCACTAAATTTACATTCACTTTGTCAGACTGTCCTAGATCAAAATTTCTTTCAATTTAATAATATTTTTTATTCACACAACTCGGGCTTAGCAATGGGTTCTAATTTGTCACCTCTTTTAGCAGAAGTATTCATGAATAACTTAGAAGATCAGTTTTTAACTTCTTCTCCATTTAAAGATCATTTTCTCTTTTGGTACAGATATGTAGATGACATAATTGTTTTATTCAATGGATCTGATTCTGAACTTGATAACGCACTCAGCAACTTAAATTCTTTAAACCAATCCATTAAATTCACCGTTGAAATTGAAATCAATTCCCAAATTCCCTTTTTAGACTTGTTAATTAATTTGACATTTATAGAAAACCTAGTATCACAGATTACGTAATACCTTTTGACGTCACCCTGTTTCCCATAAATTTGCAGCTTTTCATTCCTTTTTCCACCGATTATTTTCTATACCACTATCAGATTCATCTTTTTAAACAGAACTTAATAACATTAAACAAATTGCTTAAAATAATGGATATTCTTTAAAAACTATAAATAAATTATACTATAGATACTATAACAAATTCAAATACACACACCACATGGTTAAAAATCCTTCAGAAGCAATTTCCTTTTCAAATTCATTAACATACTTTGGTGTCGTCTCAGAGAAATGTTCTAAAATACTTAAGAAAAACGGTTTCAAAGTTTTATTTAAAACAGACAACTTATCCAGATTTTTTATTAAAAATAAAGATCCATTAGGTTACAAATCGTCATCAGGTGTATACAAATTGAACCGCTCTTCTTGTGAGTCATTCTACATAGGTCAGACAGGTCGTAAAATATCAGACCGTACCGTACCTATTAAAGAACATTTCAGGCACATCTATAACAACACAGATCTTGATCCTCCTTCATCAACACCTTCTTCTTTCGCCAATCATATATTAATAACGAAACATAGTTTTTCACCATCAAATTCCAAATTGATTCATAAATGCAATAAAGGCCGGAAATTAGATTTTTTTGAGACTTTGGAAATAAGGAAAGCCTTGAAACTGGAAAACAGATCTTGTTTAAACGAACAGAATAACTTCAATAATCCCATTATTAATTCACTATTTTAATTTTTTACCGCTCAAACAAACTTACCAGATTCTCCTTGATCCATTTTTAATTTTTACATTTTATAAAATGTTGTTTTACGAAATCCTTTAAAAATCATGTAACCTTTGCAAAAAGTCAAATTTAATTCAAAAATAACGTCATAATTTTAAATATTCTTTAAGTTAAGAACCTTTCTGTAATTCATCAATTATTGTATCATTAATCTCTTGTCAAATTAGGGCTGATGATGGCAGTAGTGTTCTGCCGAAACATGTTCCCATTGTAATTTTGCGCTTATTAAAGTTTGTGGAGTTTGACTTAAATATATTTAAATTTTAATTTAAATAAATAAATACAGAAAAATTCTTACAATTAAACAATATTAAGTTAACGTTGTGATGATTGAAATTAAATTGACAAGTAACAAGTTGGTTAAATAAATAAAACTGTATGAATGTAGAAATGAAAATGTAACAAATTAAATTATGACTATTGTACTACTCTTAAAAGGTTAAATTACATTGAAATGATTAATGAAGATTGACAATTTAACTGACGCGATAATAAAAAAATCTAGATGAAATGTTTAACAAAAAAAATAGTCGGTTTCAACGGTTTTCTGCTGGCTTTGGAGCTGACGTGTCCTTACAAATACCTTTCCTGCGAACCTGGGAGACAACCTTATGGATTTCCTGAGTCTACGTGTGGATTGCGTCAGTCCAGGAAAGTCACGTGTGGAAAATACTCAGCAACTATTCCAAATGAATGTGAAACAAGAAACAATCCTACGGTGAATGCTGGTGTTCTGCTATTTGATTGGGAATAGTCAATGTCTGCACTCAATAAAGTAGCTTATCTTAACTCTTTTTCCTCCGAATCAACACCTAATCGATATATCCGCTAATGCGATTTAGTTAAAAATTAACTGGACATCTCTATCGTTTAATTCGTACTTGACGCTATTCCCTAGATCTTACTCCTTGTTCAGGACAAAATTACGACGGAGATGTTACTTCGTTAAGATGTCGATCGAAAAGAAGGCTGCAACTTCGTCGCGTGGTATGCAAGAAATTTTTCGTGTTTTTTGTGCGTGCGGGTTTTCTCTAAACGCTGATTCGTTCGATCAAATTGTAACACTACCTAAAAACGAGAGTAGAAATGGAGAAATGGGGACAGAAAAAAAAAACGTTGAAGGGCTAGGAAGGGAAGAAGAAGGAGAATAGGTGGAGAGTCAAAGGAAAGAAAGATCGAGGCAGAGAGCCTGACGAAATAAAAACTGTTTGAAGGGAGAGAAATGCATTTAGGAGATAGAGAAAGATGAAGAAGGGAAAGAGAGATTGAGAGAAAGTAAAAAGATATATAAAAGAATGATAAAGAATAAAAGAATGTAGCAAAAGAAGGTCTCGAGTAGTGATGGGGAAATTGAAAAGACAGAAATTTAGAAGAGGAGAAGCTAGCGGGGCGGAGTAAAGAAAAGTATACTATATTGAGGAAAGAAAGGGGGAAATTGCGAACAGAGAGAGAAAAAGAGCGGGAAATCTAGCAAAGAATAAATCACGAAGAAATTATCAGAGGTTCAGAGGTATAGAGAGCGTGAGAAGAGAGGAAGATAAAGAGAGACATTGAGGATAGAAAAAAAAGAGGAAACAGGAATTAAGAAGATAAGAAATTGAAATTCTTGATCGTTATTTTGAGAAATTGACTAGTGAGACAGAGCAAGATTGCGCAATGAGAAGGATATCTACTGCGGATAGAGAAAAAAAGACTGAAGAGCGAGATATATTGAAACGAGAGGAGAACTGATCATAGCCAGAGAAATAAAAAGTATTAGGAGAAGCTATCTAGGAAAAGGATAAACGCTGAAGAAGGAATTGAGAAAAGAGAGATTGATTGCAGCGAAGGCGACAAATTGAGAGAAGGGTGGGAGTTTTACTGAGAGATAAACAGAGGGAGAGGAGCGATTTAGTAGATGATGGATAGATTGATGTTTATTAGCT
Organism: Diaperis boleti; assembly: GCA_963583935.1. Lineage (NCBI taxonomy): Eukaryota > Metazoa > Arthropoda > Insecta > Coleoptera > Tenebrionidae > Diaperis > Diaperis boleti. The sequence goes on along the minus strand of OY757242.1, from coordinate 38,678,401 downwards.
TTCGCACCTACACATTTCTTTACATATTCTAATGACATCTATACAGGATGTTTCGTAAGTAAACGGCAAAGAGACCGTGATGAGGGGAAGAAAAAGAAGATACATAAAATATATACAAAGAGTTAGAATAGGGAGAGAGAGAATTGAAAAAAGTGGAAGATAGCGAGAGATATTATGGCGAACGTGATAGAGAACTTGAGGGTATGGAAAGAGAGAACTTGATGGTAAAAGAGGGGGAGAGCTCCAGGGAGACAAAGTGAGGAGAGTTCGTGGGAGAGATTTAGGAAAGGGGCAGTAATTTATGAAATAGTGAAAGATTGAGAAAAGACGGGAGGTTCTGCGGAAAGAAAATCCAAGGGAGCCATTATAATGAAACATTTCGAGGGAAAAAAGAGATGGGACATTTAGAAGAGAGGAAGATAGGAGCGCTCATGATTAAGGGAAAGAGAACGAATGAGAAACATACTGAGCAGTTAAGGAAACAAAGGGGGGAGAGAAACATTGAACAATACTACAGACAGAAATAGTGTAAACAGACTCTAAAATTGTAAACTTTTTTTTAATTTATATGTAATTACTACATCATTCTTATTTAAAAAACTAATAAATGCCCTATATAAAACGAATGTCTGTTACTTTGTAACACTGTTAGCGAAGTGGATCTGGATGGCTTTTTTAAATTTTAGTGATACTGTGGCTAAATTAGTGGAAATAGTAAATAAATAAACATTTGATATCGTATTTTTTATTTTATACCCATGGGAATATGAAGCAGCAAAGTCGTCTATTGAAGAAGCTGAAATAACACTTTTCTTATCAGTTAAGATATTCTGCTTTTTTAATCGATTGTTTTATTGTCATTCCTTACAAGGTGAAAGGCTAATTTTACATCATTGGTTACCACGATTTCAATTTTAAAAATAAATTGGCTTCGTGGTCCCACATCGGTCTCAAGTGCCATGGGTTGCCTTTCTTTTAATAAAATTCTTTATGTGCGTCTTGATTTGCTCTTTGATTCACTTTTAGGCGGTTGTTTAAATGAAGAGATTTTTTTGTGGTTGCCAGAGTAACGAGACGATGGGGGGCGCTCCCCCACTCCTGAGTGTTTTATTTTTCATTAGTCTTGCATTAATCTTGAAGCTTACTCAGAACTTTCACTTCAAAAATATTCTCATTCTAATTGTGTTATGTAAAGAATATTGCATCGTTTTTTATTTATGTGTAATGTGACTAAATAATAACAGTTAACAATGTGATACAATTTAATTTTGCAAACTTATATCAAATTTAATTTTAATTTAAGTGACAATCAAATGAAGGATATAGAGGAAGATGAGCTTGGTTTCTCTTGCGGAAATTTTATAGCGAGTACGAAACTGAAAGGCATGTGAACATAAAAGCACACTCTATTAACGTTGTTACCGAAACGAAATTGCTATGACACAGTGTTAGATGGAATTGTAACATTTTTCACCGAGATTGCTTAGGTTTCTCTTAATTTAATATCGACCGCCCACTTTTAAAACACAGCGTTTATTTGGACTCTCCGTTAATTACATTTTTTTTGTTGCAGGTAAAATGAAATGCGAAAGGTCGTCGTGCACAGATTATTGTGGACTACTCAGTGTTTAGACGGGAGAATGCATTTAAAAGGTAAACATGTCGTGAAAGAAAGTTACCAATTTGTTAACTTGTTATTTGTTTAGAGCGTTTATGTCAATTATAAACAATGAAATTAAAACTAACTATTTAATGTAGTGTTGAAGTGAATGTAGTGTTTTATTTTTCGTTGCGGTAGTAAAACTAGCAGTGTCCCAATGTTAATGTCTTACAAAAGGTCACTACATTACCCAATTTCGTGCTATAGAATATATCTTGGAAAATTTCGTTCTAATCCACGTGTTGTTGGTACGAATCAGTAACCACTCAAGTGTTCCACCCTTCCCTATTCACAGGCCAGAATACTAATTTTTCCTCGGAGAATCAAACAGAAGTGAGGTATGGAAACCCATGTGCAAAAAGGTCGAATTTAGCCCTCAAGTAAACTGAGAGTTGAAATGTGCGGGGAAACGATAAAATATAATTTTCTTTTGCTCATTTTCATGTGTGCACGTAATTAAGATAGACAAAACGTTATGTGTGACGAGGGTAACACGCTTTGTCACTTAAGCTGTGTTCGGTTAACTTGGATGGTAATGGTTGCAGTGATGAGTAATTATAACTTTGTCATATCTGGTTGCGAAGCAGATTACGAGATTAAATGCGTCTGTTTAGTATACGCGAAATGGAAATTTAGTCGGAAAATTCAATTATCTCAATCGAATAGGGGCGACAGTGTGCACTTTTTACGTGTGTATTGAACAACATTTTTTCTATTCGTTCACGCAAAATGAGAAAGAATACGAATTAGCATCAAATTTTGAGGTTAGGTTTGACAGCTGTCAAATTAAATACATATGCGGGAATATTTAATATAATATTTTATATGTATTAATAATAATACCACTTTCTCCATTATGTATTTCACAAAATGAATACAAAATAGTATATTGCGTAAAGACTAGAGTAAGAAGCTGCGCGAGGGCGTGTAATTGTCCTTACCATCGAGTTGTGAATTATACTTTTTCTTTGACGACAAAAAAATGTTTTATATGCGTTTCAGTTGGTATTGTCAATATTTTCTTAAGAGTACTTCTCAGTATTGAATATATTGCTCATAATGACGATGATTACTATTGTACAATAAATTCTCTGAATTTTTAAATAGAAGAATCCTTCGCTAAATTTGCCTCATGCGTGGCTTATTGTGTTCATGACACATAATCATCAGCTTCAATTTTATTTATCTTTAAGTTTTAATTCTTTATTTTGCCTGTGGCCGCCATTAATTTAAAATACACGTGTATTCTAAATAGGCCATTACGTATCTGCTGTCAAATGCAGAATAGAGAATTTACAACGGAAGGACTAGAAAAAACTTTTTATCTGCATAATTTTTCAGAAAATCATCTTCGCTCCCTGCAATCCCTGCATATAAGCTCATTTTTGAAAGTTTGCCCTGTAAAATGCCAAAGAACACTGGGGAACTATAAAAATGAATGTGCCAAAAAAATAAATAGACATTAAATGGTGTTTAAAATTTAAGCGTTTACGTCGAAGTTTAAAGCTTATTGTGTTAAAACTAGCAATAAAAGCGATTAACGTGCAGCTGTGTAAGCCGCAATTTCGCACAAAAAGCTCTCATGGGTTCGCTTACACAAAGCCGTCTCAGTTTCCGTCGGTTACGCCGAACACACATCGCACATACACACTACAATTTTGTCTTTAGTAAACCCATCCTGATGTACGAGCGGAATGGAAATAATGGCATTATATCAAAATATGTTCAACATTTTATTATAATGGACATGTACACATTTTTATTTAACAATGTATCTCATCTACGATCTTAAGATCTACAGTAAACACCGACAGTGTAATGTAATTAAGTCCTTACTAATTATTTCGTTGTTCCATAAAAAAGTCATTACCATTTTGCGAAGAAATAACTTGTAGGGTCACTTTTTTTAAACGGTTTTAAATCTGTGTTGTTGCCAACTTTAAAATAGGTAACATCGTCAGCAATTTCATACTCTCACCTTGCGAGTAAAGGCTAGTGACGAATGTTTTGGAGTCGGCCATTCTTCCTTCTGTTTTATACGATCTTTGAATGTCCAGAAAATTTGCACGATTGGTGGCGCCGAAAAGGTTTTTATTACCTTCTAAAGGGTGTTCAACTAAAAGTTTATTTAGCGGAGGCCATGATGCACATTTATTTTTGCCATAACCGGACTTTAGATCATTAGGTGCACTGAATAATACTTATAATTAAAATGATTTTCAATAATATTCTGCAGTGCACCTAATAACATAAAGTGCAGTTATGCCAAAAATAATGTGCATCATGGCCTCCTCCTCCAGACATTATTATATGAAAAATTACAAAATATACTGCAAAAACATGGGAAATTAACATTCATTTATTTGAAGACTTTGTAAACGCATACGTTAATTTGATTTTATACGCTACTGTATATTATTTATGTTAGGACTATACCATCAATTATATTAAAAATAATCCTAAGAGTACAAGATTTAAAAATTTGTGGCGTGTAAATTTAGATTTAGAGTGTCAGTGTCACTTGTTGGCAAGTCAGTGTCGTCCCGGGTTCCCCGGTATTAAAATGCCTCACCTCAATGAACTTCAGAAAGCTTTCTGAAAATTCTGAAAATTCTTTTCAATCGTGGACGTGTTCGTGTTTATAGACCAGTTGGTGAAAGGTATAATGAGCAATATGTTCGGAAAATTAATCGCATTCGACAATTTTGTAAATTTTTGTTTATAAATGTTTATTCGCTGGGTGCACGACGAGGGATGCAATTTTGACTGGACTTTACGACAAAAAAACATAAAAAACAAGCATTTAGATTATTTGCATGTATATGGTTTCAGATTGCTTAGGGTAACAAAAGGAAGTAATTTTTTATATATTTGGCGTTATTCTGATCTCAGTAGAATTTTCTGTTAATTATTATTTTTATAATTAATAAACATTCTTTTTACTGCAATGTTTCTGTTTCCAAATGTTATTGTTTGATTCAGTAAATCTTCAGTAAGCAGAAATGAGTTGCAATAACGCAAACTGAAGTAGCATGAATGTCCAATATTTTATGAATATCGTTTACAATCTATTCCACTGACTTGTTACTTTATAAGCTTCAATAAGAATAATCGAACGTAACGTATTCACCGGTTTAGAAGTTTCACTTCAAAAATACTTTTTCAGAAATATACAAGAGCAGTCAGATGGAAACAACACAACCGCATATTGCAGTTTGTGCAGAAAAACTATTACTAAAAAACTACTAAATCAAACTTTTAAAATCAGCTTACAGGTACGGTTAGTTCTACTCTGATATTGGCATGTGCGGGCCTTCAAATATTTAACAATCTGATATAGACGCGATCTAAATGCAAGTAAAGAACTCTAATGTGGCCTTTGCATTACTTACGTAAGACCTTGTGGTAGCATGTTGTAAAATTATTGCAATTATTCTGACAAGGAGCAAGTAAAATTAGCAACACCGTGTAAATATACGGCTTTAAGTACCTCAATCTGAAATGGCATATTTTGGCAGTAAAACATCTTCTATCAGTTGTCTTAAACAGGAATTAAAGAACAAAAAACGAGTGTAAACAAGCAATTCATCTTTTGTTATTAGCTTGGATATTTAGAAAGGGATTAAACACATATTAATTAAAAATAATTACTTAAATGAGCATCTTAGACTGGTATATTTCTGTACTATTTTTTGTGATGTGAGCCAACGTTGAGCGAAAAGAAATAAACAAACCTTTTTGATCAAATCCAATCAAATCAAAAGTTGACAGTGAATTAATTTGTGTCAATAACATCAGAGGGGACAGATTTAAGGGATTCTTATTTTTTAGAAAAATGAATTAAAAGTTCGTTAAGTTAAATTTTGTTGAAGTAATACACCTCGACCTGCAGCACATACAGATGATCCTGACGTTCCGCCGGCGGCGCGCTCGCTGCTGCGCACATAGCAACGATACCCAGAGACAATACAAACAAATCCGCATTTTACTCCAGCAGAAGGGCGCACTTGTAAGCGCACATGTCTCGTGGATATATACACCTGCCGGGGTGGAATTCTGGAAGATGCGCTGAGCGTCTCCCAGAGAGTAGATTTTTAAACAAACAATTTGGCGCCCGAGATTTAAATGTGAGGTTAAACTTTTATTCTTTTGACATTCCAAACAAGATCGGAACAGAAGGTGTTTGTTGTTACGGGGGTTGTCTGATAAATTTAACGCCCCTAGCGGGGAATGTTACACTACTTACATCGGGTCTTCAGTAAATACATGTAAATTTTGTCTTCCAGACGCAACATGATGTATGAAGACTGTACATATTTTATATACATTTATCTCTGAACGTTTGAAGATTAGAAGATTTATCCACCATTTGTCAACGTGTTCGATGACAAGTGTCAAAAATGGCTAAACTAAAAAGTTTACAAAGAGTGTTTCTGTGGAATTAAATTTATAAATTAATTTTAATATGAAATATTTAATTTCATTTCTTCTAGCAACTCACAAATTTGTAGATTCGAAGATAATTACCCACAAAAATACTATAGGTATTTATAGCGTTTTGATATAATTATATTTTTTTAATAATGCATTTTTATGGGGATTTTTAATTGGGTAAATAATGTTCTCCTTTGATCCTGTGATTTATCAGCTCGTGCAACAAAAATTTATTGTATTTTTCACTCTCTACATGCTAACAAATTGTATAAAGAAACATTTTTCTCAATAATGATGTTAAAATACACAAACGTAAATTATAGACTCGAAATTGGTTTGCACATGCATGTGTAAATGAATTATTTTGTTGTCATGTGTTTATGAGTCAGTCAATCAAATTCAAATCACCAAATACAAAGCTATTCGTCTCGCATATTTTCCCATTTTTATTATATTATATTGGCAGCATTTTATTAACTCGTTTTTCCAAGACGATCCAGAGTTACTGAAGAATTGAGAAATTAATACGTTAGGTTATAATTCTTTACGTTTAGTCAAAGTATTGAAAATTTGAACTCTTCAGGAGACTTCAAGATTCTACAGGTCTTTTGTATTACTCGGGATTGTTTGGGATCCAAACATTTTTAGGACTGATGTAGGATTTTTCAAGAGCAATCACGGGATTTCAGGATTTTTATTATTCATTCTTTTCTCTCAAGCTTTTCAACATGCTTCAGGACTTCAAGATTTCTCAAAACATCTTAGGAAGTGCTTAGAAATTTTTAGGCATATTCAGAATTATGTATGTAGTATTGTTGGGAATTCCTCAGGATCGCTCGACTCTCCGGCGATTCTGCGCCCCACAGTGTGGACCGAGCCCCGTGTGGTCTATATTGTTAAATTTGTAAATTTTTATAGCGCCTTAAGAAATGCTAAAACTAAACTAAAATCCTAAAAAGATAAATAAATTCGTAAAAACTTTTACAGCAGATGACAAAGTAACATTTTTGTCACGTCTGATGCATTCAACTCAGTTTATTATTATAGTTCTTTTTCAATTCAATTTTTAGCACTCTAAATATCATGCCAGCAAATTGTTTGAAATATTAATTTTTACAAAATATCTAGGAGTATAATCTAGTTGCGGATGTCAGCGTTCTTTTATGAAAGCACTCAGATAATTTGAAAAGGCATCAATCATTTTTTCATTTTTTATTGTATATAGAATTTTCTCAGCATTCCTCAATCTCGATTTCAAATTGGAAGGATCTAGTTAGAAGATGACAGTAAAGTAATCACCTGCATGTTTTTTTTTTTTCTAGGCTCATAATCAGTAGATTATACGCGGGCTCAGATTTGGGCCCTATCTATATAGATACAGAATCTGAGTGTAACGAAACTTCACTTCAATCTAAGCAAATTTTTAGAGTAGGGTAAAATAATGCATACTGAGTGATCAAGATTAAAAGTTTGAGTTGGAAACAATACAATTTACATAAAAATTGTTAAATCTGTGATTTGGTTGTCATCCGAGGACGGATGGGTGACAGGTACATTTAAACACTTTTATCTCAATCTATTACCAACTGAAACATTAATTACACAGGCCTGCGAAATTAAACTTTTTTTTCCCCCTTTATTATGTTATTTTTTTAAATACCTAGGTATATTAAATTAAAATACATCTTTGTTTTTTTTTCTAGCACATCGAGATTTATTTTTATTGATAACATGCATATTTTAGTATTTTTAGCCAATTTTCATGAGAATACAATGATTAATGAATTTAAAATTAAATTTGTACTTAAAAAAACAACAGTATTAGTTGAAAATAGTGCTAAAGAAACTAAGTAAATCAAAAAGACTAATAGTATCTTTTTCTACTTCCTTCAAAACTCCCGTTCAATCTTTTTCTGTTATGCTTTCTATCCGGTTCATCTCTCTTCAACATCCAGCAGTAGTTTGCCATCATGTTTGCGTCCCACCTTCCTTGGTATCTATTCTCCATAACCTTAATACACTAGAACCTCGATTATCGGAACCTGGATCATCCGAACCCTCAATTATCCGAACGATTCCTCGCGCAGTTTTAATATATTTCTCACGGCGCGCAGATAGAAATGTGAATGCCGAATTGTTCCTTTTGCATTATAATTTCATTTGTTACTTAATTTGTTACAAATCCTGTCAAAGTTAGATAAGGCGAACCCACGTTTGGATTACCCGAACTTTTGATTATCCGAACTAGTCTCGGTCCCAATTGGTTCGGATAATCGAGGTTCTACTGTATCTTGGTGGAAGCGCTCTGCTTGTTCTACACTTACGGCACCAAGATTCTCAGGAAAGAAGTCAATATGAGAATGCAGAAAATGTAACTTTATATTCATATTGCAACCCAGTTTATGAAAATTGCTGAGCATATTGTTCAGTATATTTTCATAATCTGGGCTTTTTCCTAAAAAATGTTTCACTTCCTCTTCAATTGAACTTTGAGCGTTCTGTTCGGTTAATGCTAGTAATACGCGGTACTACTAAGAAAAATGAAAAAATTAATTTTCTCAAAAAATGTACGTGATGGAATTTTTTTATTATTTTTTTCGTATCTTAGTACCTAATATCTACCATAATTGCTAATTACTTTTTTAAGGGGAAAACCATCGCAGGCCTGTGTTATTGATGAGTCTGTATTTATTGAGTTTATTGAGTAATTATTATTGATTGGAAAATAGGTTAGGAAGTTAACAGCAGCAGATACTAAATTCATTTGATGACACATCATCAGAAGATAATAATCAAAATTATCATAATCAAAAAATAGACAGACAGAGAAGAATCAGCCGAAAACTGCTGTTGAACGCATGAGAGAATATATCTGTCATATCTGATACGTGGCGAGCCAAATTCGTAAATATATTCGGACTTTAATGGTCTACCACGAGCCAGATAAGAATTGCGCACAAATACAATCTGTTGTAAGTTTTGGTATACATATTCGTAAATAATTTCCGGGGCAAATTAACTGACCACTGTTATAATTAAACTCAAATACAAACATGGTATACAAACATATTTTCACTATAACAACTAAATGCCAAACTTGTAGTAAAAAAAAATCTAAAAGATCAGTAATAATAAACAACAATTTTCTAAATATTCTAAATTTTTTTGTAAGATAGTTTGGCAAATGGAACAAATCTTATATAGTTGCTTGTATTTCTCTCAAAAGTCACATATGACTAAAATAGTTTCGTCGTGCTAACCAATTTTTCACCCACTTTCTTTTCGATTTTTGTTGTAAACGTTCCGCAATAGTGACAATAGCTCGGCGTTTATTGTCTCGAGAAAACATTTCCAACACTAGACTACCGTCAGATTTCTTAGCTTCCCTATAAAATACCGGGAGTCCGACGATTTTTCTCCACTAATGAAAGGATTTGATCATTTCGAATCGTGCATACAAATCTGTTACGGGTACTTTGGTTTGTGATTAGGGGACATTGAAAGATTTAATTCGGCGATCCGGATCTACTGAAAAATCTGCTCGTGTATCGAGATGAGAGAAAAAATAAAAATACATGGAATCGTAAATATTATTTTTTATTTATAACACTTCTTCTATCGATATTTTTTATTAACTGTTTAAGCTGCAAATAAATAAAAGCTTCGTAATAAAATCAATCTAAATTGTTGAGTTATTTATGAGAACTCACAAAACCTATCAAATCTTATATTTATATCGCATAAGAAGTTTCACTTCTGGCTCAGCGAGAGCACACTCTACTTTCTTTTAACAACATTTTTTAAGTTTATAATCGATAATTTATATCTGTGCTTCAAATCGTTCAAAAAAATTCGTACACATACCTCCAAAAAACAATTGCATCTTAGAAATTTGATTGTTTTATTTTTATTCATATAAAATTCCGTGCACGGATCTCTTTGAAGGGTTTTAAAAACCAGAGGGGCAGGAAGAACCTCCGATCCCAATTTCCAGAAACCTGTAACATTACTTCCCACAAGTTCAATCAATGGAAGTGGTTCTATCAAAATGTTTGTTGTAAATCCATATTTTCTTTCTATACTTCCTCTCATGCGTGTGAGAATATTACAGTTTTACACATGTGAATGAGTATGTCGTAAATATCGATTCTGTCTTCCGAGCTCCGTTTAGAAGTGTTTGGGAGTTCCGAAATTATTTTTATTAGAAATTGATGGTTAGTGGTGGAAAAAAAATTATTTAACGATTCGCCCCAATTTTTGTTTTGACACAGGGAAAGTGCTTGGCGTTTGGTAACTATACTGTGGAAGATTTCCATTTAAATTAAAAGGTATATGTATACAGTGTGAGCCTGCCGCCGGTGAACGTCCTACGATTTACATGATGAGAATAGAAACTTGTATGTTGTATTACATAATTGGATGTGAAACAACAGCGTGGACGGAATGGCACAATAACGGTCGTTCTTTGTATTTGCTTCTCTTTCTAACACACATTATATTTAATATTACTCTTTTGAAACATTTAAAACGGCCGTCTTTTAATACATGCATATCTGCTTTATTTTGTATGTGCAGTGCACAACAGCAAACCAGTAGCATTGATGCGCTCTTGACGCAGTTCTTTTCGTTATTTATGTTAGTTTTTTTCTTGTGGTCACAAATAATGTATGTATTACTAATTAACTGGATTCCTAACTTATCGACCGACAGGAGAACACGCGGAGACAAGTGACGTTGAGAAAGTTGACGAAAATAAAATTAAAAGAAAACAGCAAAAAAAGAAAAAGTTGCATGGAAGAAAGATAGGAACAAAAAGGGGTTGAAGAGTGGAGAAACATACGGAGGAGAAATGGCGATGACAATAATAAAGAACTCCGGCAACCAACAATACACGGCACAGTGACTGGAACGAAACAAGGCGAAGATAAAGGAGAAATTGAAGATCAAGAGGAAAATAAAAGAGAAATATAGCCACAACAAAACCCAGAAGCATCCTAAAAAAAGCAATACAGTAAGATCAAGAAATGAGAGAGCTGAAGAACGACAACAGACAAGTATGGAAGAACTGAAGAGAGAAATGAACCAACTGAAGAAGGCGATGGAAGAAAAAGAGAAAAGATGGAGAGAAGAAAAATTCCCCCTAGAGAAGAAGATGGGGCAGATGGAGACGAAGATGGAATAAAAAGAAAGAGGGGAAGAAGAAACAACATAGTAAGAACAGAACGGAATAAGAGATGCAATTTAACGGAAAGCAAAAGAAAGAATAAGGTTGTTATATCGGAATGGAGCAACTGCATTATAGAAGTGAATTCGACAAATTTGGGATGGTAAACCGTGGGTACGTGAAAAGGAATGGAAGAAGATAGAAGAGAGAATGCCGAAGGACTACTTACGGAGATGTCAGGCAACAAACAGGAAAAACAAGAAATGATGCATCATTGAAGGAAATTGAAGAAGGAATAATTTCGAAACAAGAACTACAGAGAACTGGAAAAACAGAGAGAAATCTGAAACTAGGAACAAAAAAAATTTTCGCACTATACAGTAAAGAGATAAGCAAAACAAAACAAAGGTTAGAAGAGATCATGAGTGGGACAGAAAAAAATGTTATAATTTGGGGAGACTTGAATGAGAGAATTGGGACAATATTAGGAAGACAAAATAATGGGTCAGAAGAAGCAAAAAGAGTATCGAAGGATAAAACAGAAAACAAAAGAGAAAGAGGGAATATGAGGTACTAAATGGGAACTGGGAGGACAATGCAGGGGAATTTACGTATGTGGGGCCGAGAGGAGAATCGGTTATTGATTATGTAATAGTGAACCAAGTCGTTTGAGACGAAGTACGGAGATTTGAAGTGGGAAACAGAGTGGAATCATATTACCAACCTTTAGAAATAGAAATAGTTAGAGAAGAAATAAAAAGAATAAGACACGAGAAAGAACTCGAAAGAAGAATGAAAGAAGAGATGGTGGGACAAAAAATGTAAAGATAGCCAGAAGGCAAATGAGGGAATGGAGAAATGGGAAGGGATCGACAGGAGCAACTAAGGAAATACAAAAACCGGAAATTAGATCAATCAACACAGAAGAAGTGTGAAAATACTTAAACAGAGAACGAAAAGAGAGAAAGAATAATGGAGGGAATATTTCAAAGAATTACTAGACGGAAAGGAAGAAACGGGAAGAAGATAGAAGAAACAAGAGAACGAGAGAAATGGGAAGAAATTACAAAGAAAAAGCGGTGATAGAAGACGAACGACAAAACAATAAAGCATGGATGTTTGCAACAGAAGAAATAATAGAGAAATTGAGGAAAATAGTAAACGCCGTCTGGCAAAGCGATGGATTCCCAAGTCAGTGGAGGATAGGTCTAGTGTGTCCAATGATACTAGAAGAGAAATTGAAGGAAGAACTAGAGGATAAAGACGTGTTTCCAGATGGAGAAACGGGCTTCAGAAAAGGGAGAAGCACCATCGACAACGTGTACATCTTGAAACACCTAATAGATAAAGAACTCCATCGGAAAGGGGGGAAGATGTGCGCGTTTTTGTAGACCTGAAGGCGGTTTTCGACAGCGTAAATAGAGAGAGATTATGGGAGTATCGAACACCTGCACAGCAGAATAGAGGAAATCAATAGAGGATTCTGGACGACGAAAGGGGTAAGACAAGACTGCCCAGGTAAGACAAGGACATTAATCGCAAGGTTTAGATGTGGGAACGAAAAAAGGGAAACTACTGGAAAGAGGAGACGAGAGAGTGTGCAGAATGTGCAGAGAAGGAGCAGAAACGGTAGAGCACATGATGAAAGAAAAATGATGATGTGACGAGAAAGGAGAGAGAACACTGGAAAGTGACGTTAGGAGAAGAAGAGAAAGATTAAGTTGGATAAAAGGGGTGTTAAACAGAAGAAAGAACAGAGAGAGCAAGATAGAAGTAACAGTAATTTATTTAGTTATTATTATTGCTTTATGTTAGTCTTATTATTTACTTAATATTTATTATAGATATGAGGAAAAAAGGAAATCTTTTTTAAAGCCAGAAGGCAAGAAAAGTAATTTTTTCTAATTACGAATGAACATGCGTATTAATTATATATCATAAGTTGAAATAATTTAATATTATGACTTACAACATTAGAAGGTCTAGAATGTGTACATCATTCAAAAATGATCCAGCTTTTGGAACAACAAAAAAAAAACGTCTCTGAATCTTAAAATTTGTTGGTATAATTTTGGTGGCAATTATACATTGGCAGTTAGACCAATAATTTTGTACTAAATATTTCAGCAATCATGTCAAGACTTGCTTTTGTCCGCAAGTGTAAAACACAATTTTCTTGAAATTAAATAGCTTATCAATTACAAATGATCACATCACAACTTCACTCTAACGCAACCCTGTGCTTACGAATTAATTTCCCATTTGATTTATGAACATCAATGTTAAACGCAAACATTTTGGAGTTGTGTTTTACTATTAATTTTTCGTGTAATTTTATTGGATTCTGTAACTTGGATTTTACATATTTTAGTATTTCAAATTGTCAAGCATTTCTCTACTTTCAATAATAGTTTCAAATATGTATAAGCCATGCGGAACGGAATGACGCTCTATAATTCCCGGAGTAACAAAAGGGACCACTAATTGTGCACAAATTACCATATACAGAGAGAATTTGCAAGAACCGAACGGTAATGAAATTCTAAACCTTTGTAGATACTCTGCTTAATGCGTTGACATTATGCAATTTAAAGTATTCTGTTCAAGATCCGAACCATTATTTCGATTATTGTTTACATTGTTAATTTCATTAGTAAAGTTCCCCCATTACGTAACACCTTGCGCTGATATTAGCCAGAGATCAATATAATATACACACGGTTTTGGGATTTGGGAGTTTGAAATTGTAACGATGTTTTTGGTGCTTTGATTTAATTTTATACTCTCGTACACTGAAGAAAAATAATGCATTTTCCGAGACCTTTTCGTAACTATTTCACAATGAAGTTTGACGTCATTCCGGTAGTCTTCGATTTTCGATAATAGCTGTTCTTTGTTGAGAACCTTAAAAGTGGAATATTTTTTAACCAATTCTCAGGATAGTTGTACAGGTGTGTATGAACCCATTTCATTAATGAAAAATTGTGGTAGTAACAAACCAGAAGCGACTGGTACAGTCTGATTTTTGTTTAATTTTTTCTTCGCCGACTGTACACTATATGTTTTCTATCTTGTATCTCTACATATTGTTGGCATAGACTCAATAAGGATTTCAACTTGACAACGATCCACTGTCTTTCAAGCCTCTTTCAATTATTATCAAATTCCTCGTTGTGGTTGTCAAGTCTTATTATCGACAATGGCTTAAGTTCTGGATAGTAATCAAGACGGGACCTTGTTCTGGCTAATCCACAAATTTTACATTCTGAGAGGACAACAACTCTTTTACTAACTGATGAATATTTAGGATCGTTATCATTTTGAACTATGAACATTAGAAAAGGTAGGTATATCTCGATACATTTTGCCCCTGTTGGACCAATACCGTCCGAAGACAAGAAGCTCCTTACCATTATAGACCTTCATCGTGTTTCACCTTAAGTCCCATATACTTCTTATTTAATCTTTGTCTCTGTACCATCATGGCTAAATACATTAAACCTAGATTCATCACAAAAAAGTACAAGTTTATTACACTTTTCAGTGAATGTGCTCTTAAACGAATTTTAGTCTCTTAGTATTATAGTATAAATACAAATGTTCCTGAACGCGTTATAAAATTTTGAAGGTTCGGCATTCTATCACGAAAATTTGATGGTGTAACTTTATGTAGTCAAAGTGAATTTCTTGAATAAACTTATCAACTTCGATCTCGTAAGAAATTCTGTTTCTTTACATTGGATGGGCTCCAACAGTAATCTCGTTGCAAAATAAACTAGTCACATTTTACAGATTCATACGTCGGTGTGAAAATATTTTCAGCTTCTAGGTGGTAAAAGAAAGTATTTGGTTAAAAAAAAAAAAAAAAACTTTAGAAACCACAAATTATCTTTATCTAGGCAATATACAAATTCTGGAATGCATAAAGCTCCGCAGCTCGCTTGCATGGAGTAATACCTCTTGAGGAAATTTTATTTATGCATAATTAAATTTGTTCTGTATCGACACGACTTTTAGAAACTGATCTGGCCATAATCTTATTCCATTGCGCTCAAAGTGTTGGAGTTTTATTGAGATCGGAGCTGTTAATACAATCGGCTTCTGTCATTTCGGTTTACGACGTTGTAAACCAAACGTACAATAAAAATATACGAGGGTCACTAGGAAAGAAATTCGCTTACCTGACAAATGAAATTATCTTCACAAAAAAAAAACTGTTTTCATTGTACAGGCACAACTTACTCAGATATTTAGAGGTTTTTCATTAAGAAGTTCCTGGCTGTATTCCGACAGTTTCGAACTCATTTCAAAGCGCATGAGCTGACTACTCCAGTTTGAAACTTATTACTCGGCAAACTTAGCATGGCATGTGAGGGTTGATGCGCAGTGGTCGAAGCCACTCCCCTGATGCGGAGCTCAGGGTACTTTCACGGCAGCATAGCATTCTGCGTCCGTCTCTAACAGTGACGAAACTTTTTCTCTCTCTGCGCGGCCAACTGCCATCCTACGATGGTTGACTAGTAACTTACTGAAACTTATTCTTTCAACGACCTTATTTGTGATTACAGATTAAAAAAATGGATATAATATCTTATTTTAGCCAAATGCAAAGTAGGTACATATTATATGCAAATTATTTAATTTATTAACTAGCTAAGTGCATTTTTTAAGATTTTGAGCAAACAACACAGTATGTGCTTATTACGATACCGGAATCAGAATACGTTACATGATCCCCTGAGCATACGGGAGGTGCATTAACGGTGGCTATGAAAAAGAATTAATTTAAAACGTCAATACTCGTATTTTTGTCTTTCCAAAAATGAGTTCTGAAGTTCTGTAAAACTTCATCAGTAGCCGAAAAATACGTTTGAAAATGTCATATTAATGTCAGATTTGATTTATAAAAATTAAGTTCGTCCGGTAAGTATTGCGTGGCGACACTTACCGGCTCTGATACTGTAATAGCTCACCTACCGGACTCAAATTGATCCTTCAAGCGCACATCTACCGGACAGTATAAAATAAAAAAAAATGACAAGGCAGTATTAGAAAATTATGAATTAAATCCTTCAATGTCATTTGAGAGTGTCAATCATCTCAAGTCAAAAAAAAAAAATAGACGACTCATTAGTGGGGTGTTGAATAATTTTTTTTTAAAGGGCGTTAATGAAAATAAGTTAACAAGGGATGCCCGCAGTCCCCTAATATAAATGAATCTTGATATTCTTGAAAAATTTCAAATATGTAGTTGGAAATTTTTAAAAACTCTGCTGTCATACACAGATATTGGAAATCCCACAAATACGTCCGTTATTTTTAATTCATACACATACATACAAGCTGCAACTGAATGGAATAAAATCCTTTACGGTTCAAATATGAGTCAGGATCCTCAGCTCTGTTTTGATGTGACTGACTCCCATCAATTACGCCAAGAATGCCGGGTAATCCTTTCTCTTGAAAATAAGCTTTTATATTTTCTTTTTCATTGTTGTTAGGCCATTTAATTACTTGCGGCGAAAAATAATTCTAAATAAACTGCTTATTGTTATATTAAATCTATCAACCAGATCCCTGAAGATGATGGCCAATAAATCATAATAATATTAGTACTTGCCGAGAAGCTACATATTAACTTTCCAAAATTTCCAGCTTGGTTTTTATAATAATTGCTGTTTTCAAATTTTGCAGTTGTCCTATCCACCACATTTAGTGCGCGTGTCAGACAAAAAATTTGGAAACAATCCGAAAACGTCTACGATTGTCAGTAAGTCAGTCTAGTTGTAAGACAAGTTGGAATAACAAATTCTCAGGCACTAAAATCCTGTACAAGTAGATATACAGAGTGATCATAAAGTTCCGCACAAAAATCATAATTTAGTTATGTAATGTTTTTGCGAAAAACGCTCGAACAGGTCGATTTCTGTTTTCAAATTGCCATCTTTTGACATACAAATTTTGTTTATGACGTCATCTGTTTTTGAACTATGACACCGTCATCAAGTTTTTTAAATGGCAACCCCCAACTTTTTTTTAGGTTGGCGCAGATTAGTCCCGAAATGATTGAACGAAGGGTTCAAAGCGTTAATACTCGTCTGGGGATGTGTCAAATAGTTGGCGGTGGCAATTTGAGCGTAAAATTAAATGGTTTATCATTTCTCGTTGTTCGCCTTTGATATTTATTAGTTTTGTCAAGGAATAAAAAAAATATTTTTGTACTAAAACGTAATTAAAAAAAATAAAGTTTTTCACTTTTTTACTCTTGTTGAATAGAAAATTGAAAAGTATATCTAAAACCCAAAAAAAGTGGGGGGTTGCCATTTCAAAAAAAATAATGACGGTGTCATAGTTCAAAGATAGATGTCAAAAGATGGAAATTTAAAAATAAAAATCGACCTGTTCGAGCTTTTTTCGCAAAAACATTACATAACTAAATTATGAACTTTGTGCGGAATTTTATGATCACTCTGTATAACTAGTTAGTAGTCTGACCTTATTGGAACGGTGCAAAACTGGGTAGAATCCTGACAGTCAGAGATAGTTTTGGATCGTTGTAGGAACATGAGGTCTATTTCAGACGTAGGAGTGACACCATCGCAAGGAAGTGATACCATAGAAACCAACCATCGAGCATGATAGTCGCGTCAATGAAGTCTTTTTCTCGGAAGTCCTCAGAAACAGCTCCGATTTTGATGATTTTTTTTTAAATATTTGCTTTTTTTATATTATTTATAATCAGAAACCTTTTGGAGCGGGGACATAACTATTAATATTATTTAAACAATATGTATGATATTTATCTAAAAAAAAAATAATAGTTTTGCGTTTTTTTTTTAACAGACTTCAAAAAAGGAGGAAGTTATCAATTCGGTTGTATGTTTTTTTTTTAATGCTTGTTACCTCAGAATATTTATATATTTATATTTCATTTATGTTCACCGATTTATTCGTCAATTGTGGACCGATTTACAAAATTCTTCTTTTATTTGAAAGGGTATACTCTTAAGGTGGCTCCATTATCAAAAAATCAGGATCTGACCAGGGAATCCCATGGAAATCGAGAAAAATACTAAAATTTTCGCTCCCTTTTATTAACCGGCTTCATGTATGTTCACCGATTTATTCGTCAATTGTGGTCCGATTTTCAAAATTCTTCTTTTATTTGAAAGGGTATACTCTTAAGGTGGTTCCATTGTCAAAAAATTAGAATCTGACCAGGGAATTCCATGGAAATCGAGAAAATTACTAAAATTTTCGCCCCTTTTTATTAACCGACTTCATGTATGTTCACCGATTTATTCGTCAATTGTGGTCCGATTTTCAAAATTCTGCTTTTATTTGAAAGGGTATACTCTTAAGGTGGTTCCATTGTCAAAAAATTAGAATCTGACCAGGGAATTCCATGGAAATCGAGAAAATTACTAAAATTTTCGCCTCTTTTTATTAACCGACTTCATGTATGTTCACCGATTTATTCGTCAATTGTGGGCCGATTTTCAAAATTCTTCTTTTATTTGAAATGGTATATTCTTAAGGTGGTTCCATTATTAAAAAATTAGAATCTGACCAGGGAATCCCATGGAAATCGAGAAAAATACTAAAATTTTCGCTCCCTTTTATTAACGGACATCATGTATGTTGACCGATTTATTCGTCAATTGTGGGCCGATTTTCAAAATTCTTCTTTTATTTGAAAGGGTATAATCTTGAGGTAGTTCCATTGTCAAAAAGTCAGGATCTGATCAGGAAATCCCATTGAAATCGAGAAAAATCCTCAAATTTTCGCTCCATTTTATTAACCGACTTCATGTATGTTCATCAATTTCTTCGTCAGTTGTGTACCGATTTACAAAATTCTTCTTTTATTTGAAAGGGTATACTCTTGCGGAAATTCCTTTGTCAAGAAGTCAAGATCTGATCAGGGAATCCCATGGAAATCGAGAAAGATCCTGAAATTTTCGCTCCCTTTTATTAACCGACTTCATGTAGGTTCACCGATTTCTTCGTCAATTGTGGACCGATTTACAAAATTCTTCTTTTATTTGAAAGGGTATACTCTTGAGGTAGTTCCATTGTCAAAAAGTCAAGATCTGATAAGGGAATCCCATGGAAATCGAGAAAAATCCTCAAATTTTCGCTCCCTTTTATTAACCGACTTCATCATGTATGTTCACCGATTTCTTCGTCAATTGTGGGCCGATTTTCAAAATTCTTCTTTTATTTGAAAGGGTATACTCTTGAGGTGGTTCCATTGTCAAAAAGTCAGGATCTGATCAGGGACTCCCATGGAAATCGAGGAAAATTGTCAAATTTTTCCTTCCTACAAGAATTGATGAACAATTTTTAATTATTTTATTTATAAATGTCTAAAATAAATAATCCACAATTC
Source organism: Diaperis boleti (assembly GCA_963583935.1). Taxonomy (NCBI): domain Eukaryota; kingdom Metazoa; phylum Arthropoda; class Insecta; order Coleoptera; family Tenebrionidae; genus Diaperis; species Diaperis boleti. The sequence goes on along the minus strand of OY757242.1, from coordinate 38,658,751 downwards.
ATAATAATTTTATAATTTACTTTCGTATATTATTTGTAGAATAAGTATTGAAAAACTATTTTTTTTATATAAATATAATAAATAGTGTTTAAACAATATAAATAATTATTTCCCCACTTCAAAAGGTATCTGATTTTGAATAATATATAAAAACAAACATTCACAAAAAAAAACATTAAAATCGAAGCTGTTTCTGAGGACTTCCGAAGATTGCCTGTTTTATGTATTTATTGACGCGACTATGAAGTCATTTGATTAATTTTGACATGGGAATATTTGAAACTACAGTGGTATACTGATCATGTAGTTTTTGTACATGATTAACAGCTCTTCTACAGTTTGATCAATAATAAGAATAATTGATGTTTCAGTTGGTAATAGATTCAGATAAAAGTATAGATTTAAGTTGGTTAGGTTAGGTTATGTTTGTTTCGTGCAAATTTAAATCTAGCTGTCAACTATCCGTCATCGGCTGACAACCAAACCACAGGATTACCAATTTTTATGTGCATTGTACTGTTGCCAACCGAAAATTTTAATTTTGACCACTCAGTAAAACATCTACATAATTTTCGTTAATTTATTAAATTATGACTGAAATCAAAATGAAAATCTTAAACGACTATAATATTCTGACGTTTGGGATTTTCAAATGCATAAACATATTGGAAATGGGGCTAAAAAAAAATTCACGAATTCGAAGCGAATGTAGAAATACAAACTAATTCTAGTTTTACACTTTTTGTCATTCCAGCTTTCCTTGTCATCGGAGAAAACCGTCTGAAATATAAAGACGAGTACTTTTCTTTTTTATCGCTGCCGCGCAGAAATTCCGGTTGATTTGCATAATCCTAAAATTTAATCTTTTGAGTTAATCCTTAATTTGTTGGATTGGACTTGAAAACGTGTTGCAGATACTTAATCATGATACCTGCTGCAACGTTTCCAGGTACAGAATTGCTCGACGACTTGCGCACTGCAGGTATTGGCGTGATTAGTTTTACAGTCACACCACTTTCAAATCCCATGTTACATTATTTACTTTTATGGAATTCACAGAGGGAATAAAATGTTGTCGTCTCTCCCTTGCAACTAAATCAAATGAAAAATGTTATTCTTAATAAATACTGGAAATTAGATTACTTCAGGTGTAAATTCAAGATTGGAATAATTTAGTTCAGTGATTGAACTAAAAATTGAAGCTTTCTCGGTTCATCGCTCATATTTCTTCTGTAAATAGAGCAAATTGTGTAGTAACTGAATTAAATTCGTTATTAGATTTGATTCCAAACATGTGAGATCTGCCTGCATAGGTTGATTTCGAAATAATTGGTAATTTGTAGTTTCCAGCAAATTTTTATTTCGTCTTATAAAGAAATTGTTGTTGGTTTAGAGCAGAAGTAACAACATATTTTTGCGAACAAATTTTAACTAGAAAATTAGCGTTTTGTAAAAGACGGTACATACTTAAAGTAGTTTCAAAGTTCAAATACATAAAAATATTACAGGAACAAATTACACTCCATTTATTTATGTGTTTACCTTTCTGACAACGTAATCATCGAAACTTTTCTTTTTCATTTTATAGCATTCCTGCATAAAATTTCATAACTATTTCAAATAGGTTTAATATAAACTGCATTTTTAATCATTGTTAAACAAACCGTTTAATGCAATAATTGACAGAATTGCACGAATTTTTAAAACAATTTACAGATGATAACTTCGAAGAAAGGACAAAGGACAATCGATTTTTATCATGCCCAATTGGCTTGTTCTATTCTCGTAATCGCAAACGCAAACACGATAACACATTGGTACACTTTTAACCCATTTTCACTCAACACATCTAAACAATATAATAATATAAGGTGTTCATTTTAAAAAGTCATCAAGTTGCTTGTGATTTTTTGAGTCACGAAGACCAATTGAAAAACGCATGTGATTTATTCCTTCATCTACAAGCTGAAAGTTTGCAACCAGCAATACATACTTCATTATTAATTTGGCAACAGACGTACGTTAAAATGTTATGTCAAATTCATAGACCACTTGATGACTTTTTTAAATGAACACATGATATATACACCGTTGGAAAGGTCACCTGTAGATGTGTTTAAAAAAACTACACGGATATGTGTTGAACATACTCATGGATCTCGGTGCTTTACTAATCCAAGACATACCACTCGAATTTCGAGTGACGAGGGATCACTATAGTATCATGTAATACGTAATATGGTAATATCTAACACGGCCAGTCTCGCAAAATTCCGCTCTCAGAATAATTACCCGAAGAAGTTCAATTTCACTTAATGCAACAATTTTAGTTCGGGTATAACAAATATGAGAATTAATTACCCCAATAAAAATCATTTTATTTTTTAGCAGAGTAAGTAGACTTAAATCTGGGAAATGCAAAAAAAAGGCAAATTAGTCATTGCATTTTAAATCGGATTGAAAGTTGGCTTATCAATTTGGACGTCACTCGAGAAATGAAATGTCATTTACTCAACCATAGACAAAACACGTTATTACTTTTACCCCGCTAGTGATGCAATTACCTCACTTGGTCCTACATAAAATTAACACTATAAATCCATACTTCTTGACCGCATTTAATTTAATATAGAATAAATGCATATTTTTGGGCCACCGCACAATTGTTTTAATTGGTCTATAGATTTAATCGAATTGTAACTTAGCATAGGACTATAAATATGGCAGTGAGAATAAAAATGTTTAGCCATAAATGTGTGCAATCCGATTGAAATATCACCCAACAAAAAATCTGCATTGTACGTTTAACCGTTTCAAAACCTTACCAACAGGATTGTGTGAAAAAATCTCTGATAAAAGAAAAATATGCCCAGTAAAAAATCAAAACATTAGGGCGTCATTACCAAAATTTTCTTTTAATAGTACTATATTAAAACACAAATTTTATACGACAAAGATAAAGAACGAATTCAAGTTTACAAAAACGAGTGGCGTAGCCACCAGTTATTTTAAAGAATTTTCCCACGACCATATCAGAAAGTGACAGTTTCCGAACAATCAAGTATCCACGAAAGTTGATAATATCATTCACCTGTTCGTTATTAAACAAACGTGTTTGTTATAGATTTAAAATTTTCACTTCACTGTTTAGTAGGTTTGTTTGATTTCCGTGCTCGTTATAATATAATATACTATAGTGATGCTTCCAGGTCTTATGAAACTAGTATTTTATGCAATTTTTTGTATAGTGAATTTAGGGATTTTTGTGGGGGTTGGTAATATTCACTTTCATGTGCTGTCACACATTTTATAATTGAAAGTTGAAGCACCATTAGTAATTAAACTCTTATCTCTTGGCCTATCTCCTTGCTGGAACGGCTGCCAACTAATAATTACTTTCACTTTTACTTTGACTGTTGACGGTGAATATTTTAAAATGCCTTTGTTTTCAAATAGTGACCGATATGATTGTAACTACTTTTAATCAGTTTTTCCCTAACACGCCAAAAACAATTTTTAGTACAACTGCCAACGCACGTTTCGCCAACAATGTTGGCATCATCAGAGCGATGAGTAAACAAGTAAAAAAAAATCAGTTTACTCATCGCCCTGGTGATGCCAACATTGTTGGCGAAACGTGCGTTGGCAGTTGTAATAAAAATTGTTTTTGACGTTTTAGGGAAAAACTGATTAAAAGTAGTTATCTACCACCAAAAGTGATCCAGACAATTGTTTATTTTTGACGATATGGTTATGTCTATTATCATATTATGTGAAACCCGTGGGAACTCGCTGTGTAATTTATTAGCGGACGTTCGGAACATATAAAACAACAAATGCACGAAATTTACATTAAAGGTGGATCGGAATAAGTAATTTTTTGGTGTGGGGCCACATGAAACAAGATAGTGAGGTATGCATCTGCGAGATGCCCAGGGCTGTCGTCATTTCGAACAATTTTTATAAATGGTACGTTGGCCTAGGTGAGTCTTTATGTTTTTCAATTGAAAGCAAAAGTGGTTTTTGTCTGTCGGAAAGGGTTCATCAATAAAGACCGAGATGTTTACAATAGTTTGTATTAGGTAGTAAGTTTTTGGCCCAAAATAAATCCAGTGACTATCAAAATGTTTTTAACTTTACATTAAGCGTTTGTTAATACCATCAAAACTACGTTTAGGGGCTATATAATTTGAGGTTTAAATATTTACTATACTTCGTGAATCAGCCTGTACAAAGTTGCTTAAAAGCAACAATAAAATACAAAGGTTGTAAAAGAATTTTACATCCGGCCTCCATATTTTAACCATCCGAAAAACTTGACCGCCCTCGCCGGATGTAATCTTCCAATATCTTTTTTAAACAATATGTGATACGCATTGGGAAATAGATTTTTCATCTAATTGTAAGTAATTTTAAAGTATTACCCAATGTAGCACGTTTGAATTAGCATTTGAAAATGTTCTTCATTGACCTATATGTTTAATTTTTTCCCCAAACAAATGCTTCCAAGCCGCGATAAAAGTATGCTTTATTCACATGCATACTAATGTTGAAGCCAATTAGTTCATAATTGAATAGGTAATTTTGCAGATACCAGTGGTCTTTACATTCTCGCCGAGACAGGCGAGAAACAGAGTCGCCTTGTTCTCGTTTGGTGTCGGTATTACACACCTTCTGTTCGAACTTAAATCTGATTTACTTTTGTCACTTTCGGTGTTCGACTTGGAAGAGTCATCCAAAGTGATAAGTGTGAACTATCTCTCACTTTTGTTTCATCCAAAGTGAATATTATGATCACTCTATCCCTCTGGATGTACAACATCCCGAATGAAACAGTGTAAACTCCGCTTTATACGTGAATAACCTGAAAGTAATGAGATTTCAGTACCGAGTTTTTAGAGGGCTTTTTTACTTGACAGCTTTTTGGATTTTCTTGTACAACTCCTAAAAGTTAGCCTTCTAAGATATTCGTGGGCGTATTCGTATTATTTCAGAATTTTGCCGGTATCCAAATTCGGGACCAAAGATAATGCCGAGACAAGTTAAAGCATCCACACGCATATTTCCAAAGGATGGACGAGGAGAGACCCTTCGAACCCAAAACGAACCGTGATGTATGGATTCATTTATTGTATTCGGCTTCAGTTTTATTGGAGGTGCCACCGTTTTTGGGCGAATCTTCTCGCCGATAGTGTTGAACCGCAGTTTAGCCTTAGCGGCAGCAAATTAGAAAACTGGACGACCAGACGGGTTAAAAAGGTTGTGAATCTTATGAATCTTTTAAGTGATGGTTTGAAAGCTGACCAAAATCAAATTATAACTTAGAAACTGTCAGAAATCGGAATTTGCGTTTTTGGGGTCAAGAAACCCGAATTTGAGGTCAAAATGGCGGACTTTTGGGAAAAAGTTTTTAATTTGTGGTTTAAATTTTCAAAAACTAAATGGCGGACGACGTCGCGTTTTTGGTGTCAACGATTTTGAATTTGGATTACAACTTTTCAAAAAAAAAATGGCTTAACATATCGTTCACCTAATGACCTAAAGTGACTTTATGGCAAAAATAATTATCATGACCTTCTCCAGATTATTTGGGTTAACTGTCTTGCGCGTTTTTGTACAAATTTTTGCATCGTGTCAAGCGGCCTTAAGACGCAGTATTTATTTCTATTTTATTTACTCCGAAAATACTGCGAAACAGCGTTTTCAAGTATTCGTAAATGTTTGTTTATGAGCTTGGCTTTTTTCTTTGTGTTTACCATTTCGGTTGAAAAACATTTTTTTTTTCAATGTAAATATTTTTTGTACGTTTTGGGGGGAATATGGTGAATAATGTCCAAATTTTAACTGCTTTTTTTTCTAGGAGCACCAAAATTTTTACACAGCCACCTTGGTGTTCTTTATCTTTTTTGAATAAGAAACACTGTCTTCGTATCTATCGTACAGGAAATTGCATACATTTCTCAGCTGTGATTGCGTGATCTATTTTCATACACCTTCGGTACAATTAACCAAACGCCCGTCCGACATTTAAATTGGAACAGAAACACTTAGAAATGTGACAGGATTCATGAATCAGGATGCCGAAAACGGGATATCGTTTGTGTGATTTTTTATCTGATTCTAAATTATAAATGAAAAACGACAGCTCGTAGTTTATTGGTACAAATTCATTGTGCCACATATTTTATGCTTTTTAATTTACATTTAGTATGTAGTTCGACTTCTAACTATTAAATATAAATTAATGTGAGGTATACTGTACAAATTGAATGTCTGAATGGAAAAAGAAACAGGTCACAAACAAAAACTGATGTTTTTAAAGCCTTTAGAGGGCGAAATCTGTTGCCGGGTTGGGTTGAAGAATATTTCCCAACATAAAACTCAATATCGATAAAAATGTCGATTGTTTCCTTTTTCCACTCAACTATTCAATTTATTTCTTGAAAGAAAATAGATTTTGGAAAACCTGTCCGTTTATTTATAAAATGTATGCAATTTTCTTATTTATTTAATAATTGCAGGTGTTCAATTAAAAAGTTTATCTAGAAGACTGCCTTTTTAACAACAATTTCACTTAGGTCTACATCAATCTCGAATATTTGTCATTTGGGGATTGTTTTGTACCAGGATAGGATATACAAATTTCTGCAGTTGAGATAAATCTGCTTTCCTCTCGTACCTTTTTAAACAAAAATACCCTATGCCCCGAAAATAAAATATCATTTTAAAATCAGAACCTCACTTAATTTAATTTTTACTTTTTGTGTGCGTTTCCCATCATTTCGTCAAATCAGATCTGTTTCACTCTATCCAACTTGACTATATGTAATAATATTTGAAAATTCATCTTGAAATTTCCCCATACACGTTTGAACTATTGTAAGAATAACATAATAATTGTTAGATATGAAAATAGCTTAAAAAAAGACAACTAAATGTAAAATATCCGGGTATTTCTCATCAAATTCCGAAATTTAAGTCCCGAGGTTATTAGTGCTAAGCTACATGAATTAATTATGATATAATATTTTCATTGAAATACAAGATAGCTGTACTACTATTATTAAAAAGAAATGAGACATTAATAATAAAAAATATACAGGCTGTCCCATTTAAAACTCCCCAGTCCAGATTTCTCCGAATTGATTATTGTGATTGAAAAATCCTCGAACAGGTCGATTTTGTTTGCCAGGGGCACATCTTCTCAGGTTCCTTTCAAGTACCGGCATTTCGCCCTCTTCGCGAGGGGGCTGTTAGCCCCAAAATCTTAAATGGCACTATGGGTCGAGTGATACCTCATTTGAAAGGTATTGGAGACCTCTTTACAACTAACAACTTACTTTTCAATCTTTTGGTGATTTGACCGCAAAAAAACGTTAATTTTCAATTTTCAAGATAATCCACATATTCTGATGCTGTGTTCCACAGCAACCACAAAGACAAACATGTTATTGCTGAAATTAGGCTTATTGAACTTGTAGCATCACGAACAGTTTTGAAAATTGTCTTTATTTTTGCATGGAAATAAATGGTGCCCATATCCAACATTTATTACGTTACTTAGATCATTTTATTGAAAAATAATCGTGTCGCATACTCTACATTCAGTTTTAACTCCTTCACGCTATTTAGCAATCAAAATCAACAACCTAATGACCCAAAAATTTCAATAAATTTAATTTCAAAATTACATGTTGGTCTTTGTGGTTTCTGTGGGACATAGCATGAGAAAATGTGCATTATCTTGAAAATTAGAAATTATTATTTTTACGGTCAAAACTGCAAGATATTGAAAAGTAAGTGGTTAGTTGTAGAGAGGCCTTTAATACCTTTCAAATGAGGCATCACTCGACCCATAGTGCCATTTAAGATTTTGGGGTTAACAGCCCCCTCGCGAAGAGGGCGAAGCGCCGGAACTTGAAAAGCATCTGAAAAGATGTGCCCCTGGCAAACAAAATCGACCTGTCCGAGGATTTTTCAATCACAATAATCAATTCGGAGAAATCTGGACTGGGGAGTTTTAAATGGGACAGCCTGTATGTTAAATTTAATGTCATGAAGATCATTCCCTAACCCTGTCCCTCCGTCCAAGTAAATTGGTAGTAAGGCTGTTTTCTCAAATTTAACAACATTCTTGCTAATTAAATGTTGATAAAGTATATTGGAAAGATAGTGTTTATTGTATGTCAAATCTTTCATTACGCTACGACGAATACATAAATCATAAAAGGATTTTAAATATATGTCCCTGAAAATAAAATCATTCCCTCACCGTTTTACGAATATTCGATTTATGATCGTACCGAACCAGATCAGTTTTTGAAACCTGGCAACACTCTTTATGTCAAATATGGCGGTTTCTTTTCAAGCTGCAGCGAGTTTGTACAAGAAAGCTTTTCGTTGAAATTATTTCAAAATTACAATTCTTTGTATCATTACCTCACCGAACGTATATAAAAGATAAGGCTAGTATTATATACATATGTTGTAATTCTTTGCATACGTTTTGGGGAGTAAAATGTATAGTTAAAAAAAGGTTCATGAAATTAAGAGCGGGGTCCGACCACGCCCACTTCAACATGTTCAGGTTAGAAGCCAGGGTAAAATATGTAAAACGTCAACTGACTACTAGATGGCCCCCATTGTTCACATTCAACAAAATAATATTGTAACGGTACTTACCACTCGATGGAACTACTCAACTCTAGATGGGGTGTTTTCCAATATTTTCCATCTTTTACAGCGAAGTCTACCTGAGACCCTAATAAATAGTAAAGTGGCCGAAGAACCCATCTTGCCGCTAGCTACGGCAGAACAGTCCTTTGACGACCCCTCCCTTATTCAACAAAATTTTCAAATGGGAATTGAAATGTCTGTTTTGACCTGACTATTATGAGCTATTTTTATTTTTAGTAAATTATTGTTTATTATGTAATTATTAATTGTTTTATAATTTTGAAGTTGGTGTTAAGTAAAACATAAAAACAAATTATATAGTTTGCTACAATAACACATAAGATACAACAAAAAAATAAAATAAAAACAATAATTACATAATAAATAATAACCAAAACTATCAATTCCAAAACTATCAATTCATCTGTCGGTAAATCCAACCAAACCATACAATATTAGTATGCATTACGAATAGATCGCTTTTTTGTATCAAATGAATTCTGAATACTTCTTCAACTTTTGGAATCGCAATATCACAGGAATGGTGTGATTCGTAGGAAAAGAAGTATGGAAACAATTTTTGTAAATAATTGCATGATCTAAAACTTTTGTCTGATCTTTTTTTGATATTTTATTTGTTATAGTGTACCTAAGACTTGAACCAATTTTCAGCTTTATCCAAATTAATGTTTTTTTTCCATATTTTGATAGCTTTGTTTACTGATTGTGACGGTTGAACTGAGTGATGTCGTTATTGTCAGAAAGCATGTTATGAAATGGAAGCTTGTATGAGAGGGAATGAAGGTTTTAAAAAGATTTGAATAAAGAAACCTTGTTTACGATTTTAGATTGGGTCAGGTAAGGGTTTATGACACTGGGATTTCCTAACTGGTAGACATGACCCACCCCTGATCAAGACATTTAAATTTCTTTTAAATTTCACCGGAAGTTAACATACCAAAGGTTTACATACATTATGAAATGAATACATATAGGTCCAAGGCCCACCCAATAATAATAAAAAAAAACGCTTATTATTGTTTAATTTCCATAATACCTTCCTAGTTTCGAGTTGTTCCTTATTTATGTACAAACTAGCAGAATGTTTTTTTTTTATGTTAACACTTACCGTTTAAGAAAAGGATGCAAAAAAATACTTTTGACCTTTGACTTTGAATACATTTTTTAGCAGACACCACCGGTGTTTGTTTTTTAAGTAAATTATTGTTTATTATTAATTGTTTTATAATTTTGAAGTTGGTGTTAAGTAAAACATAAAAACAAATTATGTACCTTGCTACAATAACACATTATATACAACGGAAAAAAATAACAATAATTACATAATAAAAAATAATAATATCAATTCATCTGTCGGTAGATCGAAACCATACAATATTAGTATTATGAATAGTCAAGTCTGGAATTAAGAAGTCGGTTTCTTATTTTTTTAAATTAATAATTATTACTGTTCGATTATAAGTCGCATATTTCGTCAGAGGCAAACCCATCCGCACCCTCTTTTCTGGAAATATACCGTAATTACCCGAAACTCGTCAGGTAGAAAACAGTGAACGTGACGAGTACAATAGGTACCCACGCATTTGCCGGTTCCTCTTTGCGTCTGATATCTCACAGACATACGTTTCTATAACTTTCTTCTTCTTTCGCGTGCACAGAAAGTAGTGTCACAATCAAGACCGTCACAGGGTCCATAGGATTCTTAAATTTTGTGTTCTTGCGTCTCGCTTGTGCCCCATCTCTGAGAAAGTAGTCAAACTATTGCAGCAAAATTATGATAGGTCAGACATAAGCTGGCAAATTTTCGGTCAATTCTGTCAAGATATTTCGATTTAAACGCAAAGTTGATTACTTTTGGGTTTAGCAGTGACTTTTTAAAAGCTTCCGCCAAGTCTGTAACGAGTTTCATCTAATTTCGTTACTATGAAATTTCAAAAATGAATGGAATTTAATAATTTATTTCCGAGTTTATTGACCATCACCAGCCAAAAAAATGGCATTAGGTCCAAGGGACAACTTTCGACTATCTATTAATAATAAGTAAATGCTATTTATATCAATACTTTTACGTAAAACTTAACAAAACGGGACCCTTGTTTTTTTTACCCGTGGCGCCACCTAGCGTGTGACAAACGTCGAACCCCCCTCTTAAGCTTATGTATCTGTGTTTTCTGTATCTTTTGTGTGAATTCGTCATTCCCTCACTATCATTCCCTCATAATACTTAAAAATGAGGGGATGACGACTATGTGAGGGAATTATTTATGCAGTGTTACATCATTATAATTATGTTTTTGGACTTTTTTATTGTTTTTATTCTTGTACTGCATGGCTTTTGATTTTACACAGGTGAAAAATGGCGCGACAAAACAAATTAAAAAAGAAAGAGTACGACAGGAAAAGACAAGAAAAATGAAAAGTAATGCGGAATCCTTAGAAATAAAAAAAGAAGAAAGATATCCTAAGTTTGTTTTCTTAATTTTAAGTATAAAGTTTTGAGTTATGTTTATCTAGAATATGATACTACAGGCTATAAGTGTTCCTTTAGAATTATAATAAAAAAATACCCACATATTATTTATACATAGCTTCCAGTTTTTTATTTAGAAATCATTGCCTCACACTGTTAGTCATTCCCTCATTTTGATTTTTTTTAAACCTATTTTCTAAATATTCTAAACAAAAATATGGAAGACCATTACTTATATATAAACCTTATATATAATTAAACTTTGGATTTCTGTTATAAAAATTGTTTTTTCTTTACACAAAATTTTTTGATATAATCCAAACTGAAATTTCGTAACTTGGTGAGAAATACCCATCCCTATCTTCTTCTCATAATTTTACATATTATGTAATTTGATGACTTTCATTTGAACAGCCAATACATACTTAATTACATAGTGCAAATTCACCTGGCAAAGTTCGCCCAAACATGGATTTCATACAGCTTGCATTTCTCTTTGAATATGAACCAGCGGAATGAATAATGCCACGTAGCAACCTCGAATTACATTTAATAAGAATGTGAGCGCAGCAGATTCCATCTTGATCTCATCACGACATTTAAAAGTTGCGGTAGTCGTGAAAGACAAATTTTAGTTACCGTTTACTTATTTCCCTACAGCTAGGACGTTTGACAAATTTTCCGGGATCAGACTGATTTTCAGGAGGAGACGAGAGAACGGTAAAATTTATACGGAATGGTTACTAAAAATAAAAAGGATTTATTACTATTAATTAATTTCCTTTCAAATCCCTTTTTGTATAATGGATTTTAAGAATCGTTATCAGGAGTCAATTTAAATAATGCGTTGAAATGATAAAGGAAGACGGATCCGAAGCGACATTTTCCGACAAAGATAAACATTGTAAGCTCTTTCGGGTTGGAGTCAATTCCGTAATCTTTCTATTTTATTTGAAGAGAATTTCTCAGATTAAATTATCTGTTGTGATTTTATACTTACTTTATTCTGTATAAGTGTTTGATCAATTGACATCATATAGGAAACTGATCTTTTTTATTTTGGTTAGTTATCATTTTGTTTGTTTTGCATCATCTGCAATTTGTTGTTATCCATTTCGTCTAGGTATCTTTTCTGTTTATGTGTTTATATTCCATGGTGCTATTTCAATTTGTTCATTGTCCTATTTTTCTTTGTCTATGTGTTGTTGTTGTCTGTGAGTTTTATGTTGTGTTATTTATCTAGGTTTTGCTACTATCTCTCCTTTTTTTAGTTTTGTCTTTTCTCAAATTAAAAACATTTATAATACAAATCATTTAGTATGTCAAATGATAACTACAGATATTTTACTATTTTCCTAAGATATGGAAATAAATAGAACAGAATTGATTGAGATACACGATAGAACCGTTGAAACCTGAGAAATCCCGTCGACCTCCCGAGTCCTTGGTCACGTATCTACTGTTTTGTCAACTGCAGTCTTTGTTTTGAAAAAAATCTATCGTGAAAAGATAACAAAGTATTGTTTACTAAAACTTCTTCTACACGCACGAATCGCATAAACTAAACAAGTTTCCGGATTCCAAAATAAATTTTGCCGTGATTTGGTTGGTAAATTTAGCAAGCCGGGAGTTCCGTGCACCCCGTCCGATAATTGTATTTATTAGTTGGGAAAGTGCATGAGTTTTCCACGTGGAGCCTTGAAGGTGACGGGTTAATTCAGGCGCGCAACCTGAACCACCACGTTATTGATTTAAACCGCCCCGAGCCGCGCGCAATGCAGATTCTGACAGCTTCATCCGCCACCCCCAGATCTCTTATTGATGGTCACTTTGTTACATCTGATTTTGATTCAATTGTCGTCATAACTCGATCCGTTACTGTTAATCTCCGTCATTACTTTTATTCGGAATGTCTGCACAAATGGCATTGCTTTAATAGAGTGCTCGCGGACCAATAAGTTTTTAAAAAAACGATTCTGTGGGCCTTTCAATTCACAAAGCGAGAATTTTCAGGAATGAAAGCTAATGCTCTAAATACAATAAATCCGAATTCGTCAAAAAATCGTCCTGTGCAGAAAAAAAAGTTATTAACAATTTTTCGAGTTTTCGATATAGTGAATTACTTGATAGATGGTTTGGTTTTTCTGACATTTTTTCAAAACATCGTCTGCAGCCCTTTGGCCAGAAATATAGTTTTTTAAAATCATTGAGTTTCCTATCTTGTAGCAACTTTAAACTCGATTTTCTCGACGTTACGTCCGTTCAAAATTAATTACTTTATGCGATTTTCTCCGTTTCTCACCGGTTATCTCCAAATCTAAGCCCTAATTAAAAAAAAATGTTCTCTTGTAAAATTATTGTACCATTTATTGTGCTTCCTACAGTACCACTACAGTATTTTTGTTCTAAATAATAAACTAGAAACAATTATAAATGTAGACCGCCGGGCTACGGACAGATTCTCGATCACCCTCTCTGTCTTCTCTACGTCCCTCGCCCATCGTAATTGCATCTCAAGCAGGTTTTTAAAAATGTTCGAAATTATTACGTGTACATTATATTTAATATTTTTGATAATAATTCTATGAATGACAATATTCAGACGGTCATTTAAATATTGGAAAAGGATAATTCTTAGATGCGTTTCTCTAGTACATATAGTCATTGGAAACTTTGGAAGGAATAAGTATATCAAAGTTATTATATTATTTTTTGGGTGGATACTTTCGATACAGCTCTCAAAACACTTCTTTTTTTCAGTACGAATTAAAAAAAACAAGAGACAAAACAGACAAAGGAGACACCAAAGACATTAAAGTGACAAAAGATACAACAAAGGGACCAATGAGACTACAAAGAAATAAAAGGGATATAAGAGACCAAATATACTAAAAATAATTGATACGACTAGAGCAGCTATAGCTAATAAGCGGTTTTAAATCGAAAATATAAGGGGACAGTAAACCATAAACAAAACATACTAAAAAGAAAACGACTACAACAATAGAAACAATGGAATATAAATATACCAAACAAACGAATAAGTAGAAAAAACCATAGACGACAAAGTAAATTAAAAAGAGAAAAAAGACAATAAATGGAACTAATGGGATAAAAAGTTAACAGATACGAAAGAGACCAATGACAGTAAAGAAAAGTAAAGAAGAAAAAAAGAGACTAGAAAGACAAAACAGGTAAAGGAAACTAAAGCGTGCAAAGGGACCCAAGAGACCAAAAGGAACAAGGAGATCATAGGGTGAAATAAAACAAAAAGACCAGATAAATACAATCATGTGTAAATCATTTATGAAGACCCTGTACATTTCATTATTTGTTCCATGTTTCACATTTAATATTGCGGACTTTATATGTCATGTTTCGCATGCTGCATTTCACGTTTTATTTTCTAAATTTTACATTTTATATATTACATTATGTGTTTATTATATTTCTTTCGTATTTCACATTTCATAAATTATTTTGCATTCCATTATTTTGCATAAATTGTTGTGGCCAAAAATTAGTTTCTTTCGGCTTCTCCTAACGCATTGTACCATATTTATCATTACTTCTTTCGTAAAATTAATTTTGTAAAAAAATCACAAAAGTGAAACTATTTGTTACAGGATAACTTACTGTCAACAAGAACAAACGGCTCCATGGTAACCAGCCTAAAATGATACCTCCATGGCAACAAGTCCAAGGCGATCTGATCTTAATACGCTATTTTAGCAATTTCGGGAAACTTTCTAGGTTTTATGTAAAAATTACCTAAAGTGCTAAGATTTGCCGAGGCAAACCATACATTGAAAAACAGCTTATTAAAAATGCTATTATATACATTTATACATATACATACATACATCTATTTATACATTTTGCGAAACCGTACACCCTCTATAGAAATATCAATTTAGATGACTTTCAATCGGTGTGTATTAAAGTTTGGATCTATAAAAAATTATTAACAGAAAAGTATTTAGTTATCTCGGTTGGAATGGTCTCTGCATTTTTTTAAAAGAGCACTAATTTTGACCTAAGTTTCTTCATAACTCGAGAACCATTCATAATAAACGTGTAGTACCTTATACCATTTTGCTCAGCATTAACTGCTCTTTCAATTCACCAATTAATATACAGGGCATTCCATTTAAAAAAAACATAACTTTGGTATATTACTACTACTAGGACACTCTGTATATGATTTCTAATAATTTTAAATTTTGAAGGTATAGTGTCGCTATTGTCCCCCGAAAGCCCCGTTTTGATATCTTTCAAAATAAGGGCGTAATTGATGGTCCACACACCTCTGGGACACCCGGTATGTCATGACTTATATCAGGGAGTATGTATGTACATAATATATTATATTATGTATATACCATTTATAGATCATAATTACATACCTATTCTCTGCTTATACATATATTATGTTTCGTATTCCAACATTTGATATTATGTATAGTATATTTCACTTTTCAAATTTCATATTGCCTTTTGCTATTTACATCTCATATTACTTTTTAGGATTTGAGAATATTTCAGAATGCCTTAAGACATTTTAGGACCTTTAGCACTTTCCAGGAGTTTGAGGATTTTAAAAAAAATTCAAAACATTTTAGTGCTTCTCATTGTTTTATTAAATTCGGATTATAAAATAAACCTTCAATCCGAATTATGGGTGCATCTCGATTACCGCAGGCTCTGATTATATCGAGCGATCCATTGAATTTGTTATCGAGTCATCCACGAATCCGAAAACGTATGTAGTGCACTTATAAATGTCAAAGAATGTGTCAATTGAAAGATAAAATGGTGGAAATCCTGAAACAGGATTTTATTGTCAACAATACGAAAAATTTTAAGGAAAATACATTTATGTCATTAAACTGTTACAATAAATGCTGAAAATGTTCTCCATTTTGGTCTAAGCACAAATGAGGCTTTCGTCTAACACCTTGAATAACTTGTTAATTATGAAGAGGCGTTCGGTAAATGGAATTTTTTAAATAAGGCCACAAAAAAGTCTGCAGGTGCCAATTCGTCTTCATGAAGTTCGTTAATAAAAGTTTCCAAAATCACTTGTTGTTAGGCGAGTGCAATTAGGTTACCTGAAGAAGGATTAAAAAATGTTTAGGATTAAATAACGAATAATGAATGATTTACCTTCAAAAAATACTGGTCCTATTATACGTCATCGGCTAATTGCTGCCCAAACACCAATATTTTGTGGATGTACTGGGGCCTCTACATAAACATGTGGCTGTTCACTGCTCCAAATTCTCATATTTTCTGCATTAACGTATCCACTTAGATGAAACCATGCTTCATCTGAAAAGAACGTTTTCTCCAACAAATCATCGTCAAACGTGTTCAAGAACCATTTACAACATGCAGCCCTTAATGGAAAATCATCTTGATGCAGTTCCTGTACACATGTTAATCGATATTGGATATAAAACTAAATCTTTTTTAAGTATTGCTTGACATGATTGTGTCATATGATAAGTCCACTTGCTGTGCCAATTGCCGAATGGATATTCTAGGGGCTTCTTCCACTACGTGTTGGACATTCTCAACGTTTTCTGGTTTCTGGTTTTTATCCTTTGATCAACTACTTCTTGGTTTTCTTTCTAAAGTGGATGTTTCTCGAAACTGGGTAACACAAGGCTTTAATGTATTGGAGAAATGAGCATAATCGACGATATTATCGGGAAACTGCTCACGAAGTTCTTTCCCTGCATCTTGTTCTAGCCCATTTCGAAAATACGACTCGACCATAAACGCTTCGTGTTCTAATGAAAATGCCATTTTTAGGCAGTGAACAAATGAAGTTCTTAAAACAATTGATTTTATAGAGTAGAGAGACTGTTTCACTAGACAAAAATAACACAACAGGGATCAACAATGCAAGATACTGATATTTGAGGTTAATGACATTTGATGGCAGTGTTTAAGGTTACACCGAACTGGGATTTCATCTGGCGAAAAATTGAAATTAACAATAAAAAAATTGGTTGTGGAGGCTACATTTTTTTCGCATTTGCTTAAAAATTTATTTCCTAAATTTTTTGAAATAGATGACTCGATTACAAATTATCTGGATCGTTCGATATTATCGCCACACCACCGCATATGAAAAAATTTAATAAGCGGGTTGTTGGGTAACACGTAACAGTATCTTTGTATTAGTTCACGCAAAATGAGAAAAAACATGAATTAACATCAAATTTTGAATTTAGATTTGACAGCTGTCAAATTAAATATACATATGTCTTAATATTTATATATTGAGTTATATACCACTTTCTGCATTGTGTAGGTATTTCACAAAACTAATACAAAAAATAATATACCTACCTACTGTAATAAAAAAGCGTATATTTGCTAAATAAGGGTGTATAAGTTACTTTACGTTTTATTGTTCGAGATTTACCCTCCTGAAATATATTTAAATTAACATCCTCGTTTGTAAACTTTTTGAGTGTCCGTAGATACCACGTAATGAAAATATGTAGGATTTTAACTTCACTTGTCATTTAATTTAATAAATAAACGAGATTAATAAAAAACCTATAAACACCAAACACTATTTTCTTTATTAACCGAAGTTTGTTGGAGTTTCTTTTAGTAAAATAGTAGAGTGAACACTAAATCAGACTATATTGTTAATGAAAATAGTCGCTAAAGTTTGTTGGTCACATTAGTGGTTATACTGTATTGAAAGTTATAAAGATTACTTTCTCGTTTTAAGTGCATACATCTGTATTTCCTATTTGTTATCACATTTTTCTCTGCATAACAACTATATTGATGAAAAAATATATATAATTTAGCGATATCTATCATTTTATGACGTCTTGTCTCTGAAGACGAAATTTTAAACACCGAAGTTCGTTGCGACGCCTCGGAGTAAGCCGTTGGGACTCGTCTTAACCATTATAGAAAATAATCTCCAGTTTTCATCCCCGGATTAAACGTCTCATTTTTCGTGTACTTTTTAATGTATGAACACAGCTTTGAAAATTCAAGGAAAAGGAAAGTATGAGTACCGATGTATGTGCATAAAGATTTACTTACGACAAGACTCCGACCAAACTAAGGTATAATGTGAGTTGTTTTTGCCAACGATTATAATAAATATTACCATCGGTCGGTGTCACAGTAGCTATTTTTCCAACAAATTGCGAAATGGTACTGTCTTAAGATGTATTTCGCACGTGTAGTAAACAATTTTTTTCTACAATCGCAGCAAAATTTAAAAACAGACAGAGGTGGTATGTTGACCTTCGACTCAACAGCTCTCAGGGTGTATTGCCTTATTGTGTTTTCCTTTGTGACGATTTTGTGTCTCATAGTGTGGACTCCGAGTCCCGTGTGGCACCCTTCGCGATTTCATTAGAGAGTACAACAGGGAATTCTTTGGTGGCAAACCGATCGCTGTAGATAGGGGTACACCACTAGAGCTGGCCCCTTTATTGTTTACGTAACCACCTCTCCGTTGAAGTGATGTTTTTGAGGTTAATAAATTTTGTTTTGACTGGTGGGTTAATAATTTACATTACATTATCGTGTCTTTGGAGAATTGAAGAGAATTCTTGTCTTCACTGAAAGCTACCTGGTGATTGTGGAGCCTGTGATAGAACTATTTTTAATTGTTTTTAGACAAATAATTTGGCGTCCTAGCGTAAAAAGTGAGGTTAAAGTTTATTCTTTTGACATTCAGCATAAGTGTATGTTGTTAAGGTAACAGGTAATTAAAGGCGTTTTATTATAAATTTGCCACCCTAGAGCTGGGGCTGTTACATATTTTGACGCCCACGAACAGGGACAGAAATTCGTCTAAAATGGGTATACATATAGAAAACGGTCCTCGGGTTACCAGCAAAATTGAGTACAATGGAAACTAAAATACGTTGGTAGAACTAATATTAATTCCAGTAATAGATAAGTATTTACATTGCCAGATGCGTAAGTGAACTTTTTTTTTGTCATGGAGATAGTTTAAACCTCCGAGGCTAAAAAAGTAACTTAAGCATCGAGTATTGTATTAAATTTTTCCTACTCCGAAGCACCAACATTTTATAATTTTAAAAGAATAGCAATGTCACGAGCGTGTCTTAGGTCTTGGAAGCAACAGCTATAGCAACACCTTTTGTTTTTTACAAACCTTTTATTTTTCGTCTAAATCACGAATATTACTTTGTGGTTGTTGGTAGGGAATGTGGAATGTGACGGAATTGAAAGCGCTGCTGGAATTGCGTTCGGCTCATTGTTGCTCGCAGAGTGGAGTGAGCGATATAACCTAACTTTCCAACATTTCATAAAGTGGTGCAAAGAATAAGGTGTTCTGGACCAAAAACGTTTTGTTGCCTTACTTCTTGTATGCATCTCTTTTGTCATTTTGTTATAATAACTTCATCCGGTTTCAAGTAGTTTTTTTATCATTTCCTGTGACTGTTATGAATTCCATCTCCTTGAAGTAGGGTGGATCCCATATTCTTAACACAACAGTTTAGAATTTGTTTTGTGGCTCTCTGAACATCTTGGAACATAATGTATCGAGTATTATCAGATCACTCAGATGCCACATTTTTTGTTAACGTTGAAGGAGGTCGCCCGATATCGCCACGCGAAAAACGATACCGGTTTTTTTCAGATGTAATCACTCTAGAATCGGTCGGGTGCACGTCTGGTTTCGACGGAATCAAACATATAAAGTCCACTTCACATTCGTAAGTTTCAAGAGCAATTCGTTTGAGTTTGAACTCTTACCTGAAAATATAATTTTTTAGGCGACCTTAACAAAAAATTGGAGTTTCAGTACTCAAAATCTCTTTCATTATTGTGCGTTTTCGAGTGGCGCCATCTATCGTTGATTTTCCACCATACAGCATGGTGCCGACATTACCCACAATGCTATAATAAAAGCAAATAATAGTACATTATTATACGAGTTTAACAAGAGGCTTCATTGTGACATGAGTGGGTTTGGGGCACGACGAGCGCAGCGAGAAGTGCCCCAATAGAACGAATGTCACAATGCCTCGTTAAACGAGTGTAATATACTATTTTTTCTACTTTGGAGCTCTTCGTTTTATGAAAATGTTAAAATAATGCTTTTTAAATATTCTAGGGATTTTTAGGATTAGGTAGAACTGGTTGTGTTTGTGGTTATATTTTTGATCTGAAACGTTGACACTTGGCTTGTCCTCGACAGGGGTTGGCTAGAAATGCTCAATACCAACTTAATACGTATAAAAAAAAAACACCAAAAACAGTTTCACAAAAAGTTCCTTTGTGACACTACTTTTAGTTTCACAAAAACTCAATTATGACACCAAAGTAGAAAAACATTGTTTTTAAATCTCGCTGTAAAGTGCAGTTGATACATGTGGGTACTCGGATTTTCTAATAATAAATTATTGTTTATACACATATCCAGCAGTGACAGGAATATCCAACACCCCTCCTGAAGTAATAAACGAATCCAACGCTTTGCTCCCAAGAAATTCGCAGCACTCTCCGAAAAATATATACAGTGATGTAATGATAAGGAAATTAACAAATACAGTGATAATGTCCTACTCGGTTAGAGAACTGTATAGCGTCAACATTATGGTCAATGTTTTCCATGATAAAAGTAACCCTGACGGCAATAATTAAAATAATTAAAAATACAGAGCAAGGCCTACAAACCTAAAAAAATCTTTGGTATCTGAAAGCTATTTATGTAAACCATAAAACATTTTCCCTTAACTGGCTCTAATCAAGTTGTCGGAGTACACACTTTTGCTAATGTGCCAAGCATTATTGCTAAATGCTTAAATAAAAATTTCTTAATTAAAATTAAACAAAAACTACCAAAGTAGCTTGTCTTCAAAAATACACTTACGAGTTTTCATATTATTTCGCTACATAGCATTGCTCAATTCAAATTAGTCATACACATCCAACATGAATCAACATAATAATAAGCTCGGCAATTTATGATTCAAACACGTGTTAGAAAGCTTTACAGTAAAAGTTTTCTAATTTAAGTTTTAATCTCGATTTATAACGAGTACCCGGAACACGGCATAATGGATATTAAATGCTTCGACGTCCCTTGCAATAAATCAACGTAAACAAATTCTCTCTATTCCCATTTTTATTCTGCTCCCAACTGCAGCATTTAATTCTTGTTTTATAGGGGCCAATATATCCAAATGCCGTAAACCGGTGAAATTGTGTTGCAATTTGTGTAAAAATTGTATTGATTATAAGTTAATGGAATTGAGCACTTTTGATAGAGTTTTACGTTTGGAATAGAGTTTTACATTTAACATTTTTAACTAGCATTAAAATAAATATATTCAGGTTGGATGTATAAATGTAATTATGTACCTGCTGCAGTGGACCTACTTTGGAGTATATTTCAAAATTTGAACAGCGAAAAGCAATTTAAAAAAATCCAGGAATGAGAAAGATATGGAAGGAATAACTGCACAACAAAAATTATAGTTGATATACCTGATCAAGATTAATAAAAATTTGAGTTAACATGCAAATTGGATTTGGTTTGTCAGCCGTTGACAGTTATATTTATAGTTTATAGGCAAAAAATAATTCACACTTTTATCTGTACCTAATTTCTAAATGTAAATGCATTTAACGTTATTGTTTTAACTCCCGATGTGCTTTACAGTTAATTGTATTATACAAATCGTCGCTCACGAGATACTTTAAAATCTTGACTTGCGGTAATTAAGTATGGTAGAAATTTAATTAAGAACTTCACAGCAAGTAAGGAAACCGCTCGCTTATCTAATGATTTATACGATACGGTCAGCCGTTAAATACCGCTCTTTAAGCTTCTATTATGTACATGTTGTTGTAAATAATTACTTATAGTTCCTACAAATTGCCCTATAACGAGTTTAGTTTTGAGAGGTATTAAATGGGTGTTTTACTTTAATATTCCATCTTCTACGCCACCAGCTAATGCAGTTATCAGATTACGAAGATGGCCACTTTAATTACCTAATTATTTACCTACTTAGAAATTATCTTACAAGCTGCATTTACCTCTTAAGGCAAAGATGTTGCAGAAATACCAACGAACGAGACGAGATGTGTTAAGTGAGTGGAGAAATATGTAAATTATCGCGGTTTAGTACATGCAACTTTGCCCTGGCGAGATATTGCCACGGTTGAATTGAATATAATTGTCTTTAGCACTTTAGTACTAGTTTTTCTACTGAGAAGAAGGTGAATTTTATAATATTGTTAGCCAGAAGACTTTAAGGACAACGCAGATATTCCATAAAAAAATCAAATAAAGAAAAGCACAGTCAGGGTCCGCGCAGTAGGAGAATGAGGGGCATAAGCGTCAAGTTTTTTGGTTGCTTGGATTGCTGATCCCTAGGTGAACGCGTTTTCACACTACACTAATTTATAACTTCCCACAAGGCTAATTCAAAACATGCACTTACACTAGTCCGATGACGTCACAGGCAAAACAAATGCTGCACGACATATAGACATGCTTTACCCGTTGTGGGTCAACCGTTGTTAACACATTATTAGTCTCGTAGTTATTAGCGATTCAAATCCAACAGGTATTGTTTTGTAATTGTGTTAATAACGAAAGAATTTCTTTTCAGGAGAACGACCATTTCCGTGCAGCTGGAACAACTGTGGTAAAAGATTTGCTCGTTCTGACGAGTTAGCAAGGCATACCAGGACTCATACGGGAGAAAAAAACTTCGCTTGTCCAGTTTGCAACAAAAAATTTATGCGAAGTGATCATCTAAGGTACTTTTTTAATTTATTTCAGTTAGCTTTTCTCTTTTGGTTTTCAGTTAGACTTGTATTTTAATAGTTTCTAACGAGGTACTTCTTACGATTCTGTTCCTTAACAGCTAACGCTAACATTGTTTTTGCACGTTTTGGAACTGAAATGGCTTCTACTTTTTGTGTCGGGAATATCCTGCGGTTACTATGGGACGCTCTAGTGATTTTTATGTAAATAACTCTAAATAACACTTTTGTTCCTGAGGATTTAAGATTCTAGGGTTAAAAAAAAATAAAATGCATAGCAATTGAGAATTTAGAGGTAAAGAAAGCGTCAGGGATATAGTGATATCGAACAAATAAACGTGCTATTCAAAGACCGGCCGCCAACAATCAAAGAATGCCGCCGCTTGATTGTCGATGAGCAGGTTTTTTATTTTGCACTCGTTTATTTGTTCTATATCACTATTTCCCTGACGCTTTCTTTATTCGGCTTAATTCATACAAGTCACTTTTCAACCACAAAAAAGTGTGGTTATGCTGTCGCCACAATTGACTACTTTACAACCACTTTTTTGTCGGCATTCAATGGTATATAAATGACATAATTATTTATCTAATAATAATTTATTAGACGGTGCAACAGATTTTATGGTTGTGGTTTAAAAATTATCTGGTTGAGGTACGACGACTGTTTTGGCAAACTGTCGCATGTGTGACGTTCTCACGATCGGCCACTTTTTTGTGGTTAGGCAGTGGTTGAAAAGTGGCTTGTGTGAGTTTAACCTGAGCGAAGTGGAGCTATCTAATGGGACCACTGTAAGCTCTCTCGTCTCTTAAATACTGCTTCTCCATAATTTATACCTTGTTTATAATATCAACTTAGTAACTTCGTATCAACCCAGGGTTCTCAGTAACCTGGAGAACCTGAAATAATCAGGGAAGCTTGTATACTTCCAAAAAACCTGGGAACGTCAGGGAAATTAATTTTTGTCGAAGGTCGGGGAAATTTCAGTAGTTGTATGGAAAATATGTGTATCTAACATTTCCGATAATAAACAAACTTGCAACACACACCAAGGACGAATGTATTGTATCATGCGTAAGAACGATCCACCGATTTTTTAATTATTTTTAGATATCTAACGACGCTGTCCGCTCTCATTACTAGTCTATTTCAGGGTAATTCACGAAGTTATGCAAATATTTGAATATTTGGAAACAAAAAAATTCCAACTAGTAAATAAACCCTTATCTCTTGGCCTAAACAAAAAAAGGATTTTTTTGCTGTATTGAGTGCGATTGAACGACTGTCAATTCAGTACTTCAGTTTTATATTGACTGCTTGACGGTGCACCGAATTTTCTTAAAATTTTCAAATAGTTATTTTACCGATATGATTCTAACCTACGGTTAATCCCGTGGAAACGCCCTTGCGGCTCGGGAGTTGTACAGTGTGCGATTTCCGAAGCGACATTTGTCAGAATCTCGTACTTTTACAAGGATACCTAATGAAAATTAACACGAGGGATATCGGCCCCTCCAAAAATTATCGCATTTTAGAAACTGAAGGGGAGGTTCTGGATGCCGTTGAAGAAAATCCAGGTACTAGCTCCAGAAGATTAGCTGCACAATTTGGAGTATATACACCGTTATTCACGAAACAATACATGGATTAAGAAAAATAATTCTTCAAAAACTAACACATAGTGTGCGCAATTAGGTAACAATAGATATTGTCAGTGTCAAAATTTTAAATTTGCAGTTTTAAAAATTCACTATGCAACTAGTAGAGATACGTCACGGAGTCAAAACAAAGGTGGATTGGCCTGTTAAGGTAAACTTTGTAAATTGACGGTGAATTGCATCTTGCAAGAACATTATTTAAATTTTAGACGAGCTGAGAGAACCAACAAATCATTCCCTAGTGTGTAGTTGTCACTTCAAAGATGAGGATAGAGCTAATGGTCCTACCATATTTAAATATAATATTGGGAAGCAATTTAGCTTTGAGAACCCAAAGAAGAAGAGAAAAACAATTAAAAAGTGGGTATTTACAGAATTCAATGTAATGAAATAAATTAACAGCTTCTATTGTAACAGAAGCAGCTAGTGATCCTAACTAAGGAGACGATTGAGGCCGAAATTGAAAGGTTTCAGCAGATTCTTGTTTCACATGCAGAACCAGGACCTCTGTAATACAACAGCCTCCACAAGTGGCAACAACAAAGGCAATATTTGCTGTTGAATAAAGCAGAAAATTATTTTTTGCATACCTGCCTCTTTGATGCTCAATCCGTTGTTTTCAAATTTTGTTAATTTACAGTTTCTCTTAATAAGAGAAGTGGAGGAGTTCTACAAAGAATAATATTTAGGTATATGTAGTAAATAAGTAATTACAGGTTTGTACATAAAGTTTTATTTTAGATTTAATTCACCAGAAATGTATAAGTATAATAAAACATTTCCATGGATGTTCTTTACTCACGCTTCAGTCCTACTAATCTTCACAATCATGCTGTCTGCTGGTGTCCAGATCATCAGAAAAGCCTTATTTCTGGACGTAAAGTGCAATTGCCCTTGAATTTGGTGATAGTAATCATGACCTTGATGTCTTCATCATGAAATTCGATAATGTACTTTTTTATTTTTTGAGATCCTCGCTCAGCGACGTGGTGTTTCTCCACTTGTAAAGACATTTCACCTCTAAAATTCCACACCAGACGTTAACGGAAATAATATTTTTTAAGTGTCCTTCCCGAATCCAACGTGGATTGTCTTGAGCATAGGAATGACAATTATGCTAATTTACACCCCCGTTATTGCTAAAAGTAGCTTCATCGCTAAACTAGACATTTTGCAGAAAGTTTTTATTAAATTGGATTCTTTCCCTGAAGAAACGGCACAACTGTAACCTTTTGGGAAAATCGGTCACTTTTAGTTCTTGAACCAAGGTGATGTGGTGAGGATGGAATTTATTGGCCCTCAAAATTCGGCATACTGATGCCTGGCTTATCTCAACCATTTGTGCCACTTCCTTCTGGTCAATATGTGGTTCTTCTGTCACCATCTCTAAAACGGCTACTTCATTATGTTCCCCAGTTGCAGTCCTTTCCCTAGGCGTAGTAACTGGAGGCCAATTCAGTCTCAACTGTGCCTCTAATTTTTGAAAAATTTATCTGTTGGTCCTCTTCCTTCATGGACCATATCATACCAACTGCAGCAAGAGCAGCGTTTTTTCTGCATTCGCCATAAATTAAAAGCATGTCGGTTTTCTCGTCATTAGAATACATTATTACCAAAACAACAATAAGGTCAAAATAGTTGACACTGGTTGACACTGACAGTATCTAATGTCATCTAATAAATTAATGTGCACACTATGTTTTAGTTTTAAAAGAAATTGTTTTTTAAATTTATGTAACCTGTGCAAATGCAATGTTGGTTGCATCGAAAATTTCGTCAGGGTCGTACCGTTTCGTGAATAACCCAGTATACATCCTTACCACGTGAAAGAAGTGCAAGCTTTAAAACCTGAACACTTTCCTCGCAGACTGCAATGAGCGATGAGAACGTCTACTCTGTTGTCGAAAGGAATTACCAAGAAAATTTTGTGTTAATGATTGGATCGGAATTGTCAACAATTTTTTGATTGGACCCCATATTTTACCCCGACGGTTAACAGGTGCACAATATTTAGAATTCTTGACCATATGACACAAATGGGGTTCTTACAAGACGGGGCTCCTCCCCATAGTGCACGCATAATGTCAGACACTGGTTACATAATAATATCCAGGAAAAGTATGGGAAGAAATGGCCCGGCATTGCAGCGCCCACGCTCTCCAGATTAATCTGTGTGAGGCCACATGAAACAGCTTGTGTACAGATATTTCTGAGCAAGTGCATGAGTTTTGGGCACGTTGCGCCCGTGCCTGCATTGACAATGGGGAACACCATGTCGATCAATTATTGTGAATTCAATGAATTCGGTGAATTTATCGAGCTCGTTTCAGTGACCGTCAAAAGTTTTCGGCCGTGCACACATTTTTTTGAGTTGATGGAAATGGTGCCAATTCAATTCATTAAGCGTTTACTGCCCTCAGTTTAAATATTCACATAACTTCGTGAATCACCCTGTATCAAATTTTTTTTATATAAAATATGTACCGTAATATGCACAGGGTCTTCATATATACATACATACATAAGGACAACCTGTAGGCCATCGATACATGTAAATTTTATTTACCACATCGAACAATTTAAATAATTTATTAAAAAAATTATTTAGAAGAGGGATCCATCGTTTTTTTGATTCCTAAATGTCGAAGGACGTTGTCCGCGCTCAATGTCAAATCTCATATTTTATGGATTGTAAGGCACAATTTTTCAAGATTTGTAGCAGCACAAAGTGAAGTAAGTATAGAGAAAAGGGCAGAGAAAATTGAAGAAATAGCAAAGGAAAAGAGATATACCAACGAAAGGTAGAAAGAGGATAAAGGGGTTGGAGAGAGAAAGAAAAAATCCCGGGGAAGAAAATTAGTCAACATTTTTAAGTTTAGCTGCATTTCTGAAAGAAAAGAAAAAAGGAAACAAAGAGGGGTGGGCGGAACAGGAAGACAAGAAGAGGAAAAGAGTAAATATTTAAGATAAGTAAAATAAAAGCAAGATCTCCAGAAGCAGATAAGAAAATTGACAGTGAAATGGAGAGAATCATGGTTATGTTGCTTCATCCCAGAAAAAAACATTTTCGCCACCGCAAAGTTACTTACCCATCTTTACAGTTTGAATCTATATACATGCTTGATTTATATGAAGCTAAAGTCCGAGTCTACTTTGCGAAAATACATACCCGTCAAATACTTCCGATAGAAGTGTAGAAATGATTTTTTTCACTACTAGCTGTAGATGTACGATTATATAGTTTGTAGAGGAGGTGTGAAGTTGTTTTTCTTTCCTAGTAGTTAATAATTTTTTCATTATTGACCAGTAGTTAATAATGGGCGGAGACCGGATTTGATGCAAAATGCATATCGTTTATTATTATTTTATCTACCTACTTAACAACAGCGCCCTTCGATTTTCACAAATTGCACCAGTTGCAAATATTAGACATTAATTAACTGCAATTTATGCAAAAAAAATGAAGTTAAATTATTACAAAAGCACAGGTATGCATTGTGCAGGTTTTCACGAAAATCCGGTCTCTGACGGAGAAATGTCAGAGAAAAAATACATAACCTTTATTTTTGATAAAAAGCGTCTAGCGGGTGCCAGTCACAGTTGATCCTGTCCAAATTTCGAGTTTCACGTACAGGAAGATATGACCTTCTTGGAGTAGGTTTCTTTAAGGGGTTGAGCGCGAAGCGCGAGCCAAAATTTGCGATGATCCACTGAAAAAACAAATGTTCACAGACGGCAACGTCTATTCAGGATTAACTGTGACCTGGCACCCGCTAGACGATTGTATTTTTGATGCTTTATTTATTTAACGTTTTAAGCTGCTAGTAGTGAAAAAAATAATATATAAACCACGGTAGAGAAGCCCTTTCTCAGCTTCGCAACTTAATTAATACTGCTTAGTTGAGAAAAATTACTTCTCTACCTTGGTTTATAATATACTATTGTGGGCACACGAAATACTCAAAAAACATTTTCAAACACAAAAATTAAAAAGATAAAACGATTTGTGCAAGTCCGCCAAGGTCACTCCCAGTAAAAGTCCACTAATATCTACAATTACATAATGGCACTTACCAAAGTTGTACCAATTCTGGTTTTAACCAATTTTTGAAAGACACCAATTTTCGCCACAGCAAATTCACTTTACCCATCTGTCATTTTATGTGAAATCTACTTACTTGATTTAGATCACAGTTCTTGGGAGCGAAAATACCCGTCAAAATGCGTTCAGATTAATTCAAAAATCTTCCGATAAAAAAATATTTTGGTATTTAATTGGTGTGAACAGCCTTTTAGAATTTAGGGACATAATTTTTTGATATAAAATAATCGAACACAGACTTATGAGCCTGGACAGCGTCTTTTTATCTAAAAATTATTAATAATTGATACTTTATTACAGAATACTTAACAGATTTATTTTTTTTTTCTAGATATACTCTCGCGGTCAGAAAATTTCAGACTTCATTTTTTGTCAGTTTGAAAGTTTTGTTGCGATCTATGTTTATTGTCGTTTTGGCGTTTGAGGTTAAAGGATTAATTTGTTAATCACTTGTCAATATGTCGGATCACAAATGTCAAAAATGGAAAAGAAGACACTGGGAAAGTCTGTTATAGCCTGGAAAACCTCGAAAAGGGGAATTTCATTTTTTATCTTTTTTCTATGCATTTTTAAGTAAACTATTAATTCTAATATTTGCTTCCATTAAAGGATTTTTGATTTTCTGATAGATAATGAATCGGTATCTCACCCCAATACGTTCAAATGCCTTTCTGCAACTGCATTGACCTATTTCTGTGTTTATATGAATTCATTTTCAATTCTGTTCTGTCGAAAGTCAATGAGAAACAACCTTATTTCTTAAAATTATAATCTCACAGCATTTTTTTTTTTTGCGAGCGTACGGTAATTATAATTAATAACCTTTATTTAACTGAGAAGAAATCTTTTTAATCAGGTAGTCTTCCAACCTGAGTAAAAGCTAAATAAACTGTACTCCTTAACCAAATTACTTGCCCATTAATCTAATTGGATCGAACCCCAGTTACGTAAACTTATGTTTTTCCAATTATGGCACAAGAAATAAAAATTTCAAATGCATATTGACGCCTGGCAGACTCTTAACGTCTTCCGAGAATATATTTGAATCTTTCATCATATTATCTTGCGAACCGTTTCCAGCACAGAAATGGTGCTTGAGAAGATGTTTTCCAATTTTATTATAATGAGCCCTCATTTACCACTAACGGCTGACATTATGATAAGAGATTCCATAAACTAACCGTGTAGCCCTTCTAAAATGTCTTCAGATTGATATCCAACCCCGTTTGTTTACTTGATGCCGTTTTATTTCCCTTGTAATTTCGGAGCGGATTTTTTTTTCCAATGACTTAAGAGTTTTATTGCACTCGTATCTCAACAAGCTAGAATACCCTATTGTTCGAGGGAAATATGAAGTATTGAAAAAATGCACAAATATTGTTTGAATTATAGTACATTTATTTGTTCGTGCTTGGACAAAGGTTGTTTGAATACGTCAAGCAGCAAGCGTTTTCCTTTAACAATAGACTGTTTCGTTTTGATAAAATAATAAAATAAAAACTCAGACAAGATAGGTAAGCTGCAGAAGTGACACACATTCACTGAATTGCGGCCCTGCGACTCTTGATTAAAATACTCCTGGAGAGCAGATGTTCGAGTTGAAGTCGACTAAATAACTAGCTTCTAGAGATTTTTTTGTCCTAGACAACTTTGAGTGAAGGTTACAGATGTGTCAAGACAAGAATTTCAAGCTTGATTTGATTAATTTATATATAACAACTAAAAATCAAGGCACATTAAGTTAAAAAAATAAGAAAAATTGTGCTAGCGTTAAAATCCATTTGTGTAATCGTGAAAATTCAGACCAAGCTACTTCATTAATTTTCTTAAACAGTACTACATATTTTTCTTTGCGTGAATTACTACTATACAGTAAAAATAGCGACCGCAACTATCACAAGACAATGACTGGAGACTTTTTTAGAACGTGGACTGAAAAACAGCTTATTCCTGCTTTGCCGGAAAATGATTGTGTGGTGGTTATGGATAACGCTCCGAATCATTCAATGCGAGTGGATAAACCACCAACATATTCTTCGACAAAGCAACAAGAGCAGGAATGGCTCAAGCGACTTTTGATATGAGTTTTACAAAAAAACAACTTTGATCAATATGTATTACAAGCTTTGCGACAAGACACTAACAAATGTTACGTGATTGACGAACTACTTCAATTATCAGAACTTGCGGTTCTTAGACTTCCTCCATACCACTCCGAATACAACCCAATCGAAATGGCATGAGCGAGGTGTAGTCTCATTGTGATAAACACATAAATTAGCAGCCTTCATCTTGTGAAGATAATTTTATCTTTTCATTAACCTTACATATTTCGTTACTTTTTTTTTCGGTTGGATTTTATATCACCTCGCTGTGAAGGGGTTGCTGTTTGGGGCATCCTAGAGCATTTTACCAAAAGGGGAGATGGTATTCGGCGTACCACACTCTTGAGTTTAAGCCGCTGTTTTCTTCTTACTTTTTACTCTATTCTCGCTCGAACTAATTTCTACTGTAAGCCGTAATTGTGCTCGACATTACGGAATGTTACTCTCAATGTATCGTCTTTCTTCTTCATTCTTCGCTGTGCTGGTGTTATCTGGTTCGATCTTTCGTTCTGGAAGTATGCAACACTTTTCCCACTGCCTAAAACGCCAAGGGGCTAAATTACTGGAACCTCGACTGGGTAATACCTACACTTAAAATTTGTTTGTGTCTCGTCGGGAAATAATGAAGAACTTCTCTTGTTTACATCTACATAACCTCACACCTGTCAGTGCTGTCAAGCAGCGGTACGTCAATCGTACTGCTTCGCTTGTACGCAGGTTCTTGGAGAGGCCTTCTTCCGGCCGGCGTGTCTGTCAAAAAGAGACATTATTAATTTGTTCGGTGGTTGATGAAACGTGATGTTCGTGCAATTAAATTTGAATTATCCGCAAGGGATTAGCTCATCTGTTTCATCGAAGAGTGTGATTCTCGTCCCGTTGAAAATAATCGCAAAACGACGGAATCATTTTCAATCTGCGACTTTGGAAGTCGTCCAGGTCCCTCATTGGAGGTAAGGGCCTTTCTGCTCGTTAAACGGGGTACTTAAAAGGGGAATCTTCTTCATTAGGGTGAACCCTAGAATCTTCACCACCTAAGTGGAACTACGCCCTCGAGGGTGGTATTGCGGTATTCCTTGGAAGTTCCAGCGTGAACGATTCGATTGAGGATTCGTTGGTGCCAGGGGCTAGAGAATCGTCGTCGTTTCCCTCTGGAAGTCCTCACACACCCCCAAACCAGAGTTCCAGGGCCAGATAAGACCAGACCATTTAATTTGTTTAATTTATAATTAATAATTTATTTTGATTTAAATTCAACTTTTTATTAAAGTTTTCCAGTTTTCCAACTAAAGTTTAATTTCGTAACCATCCTCTTCTGCGGTAAAAACTGGTAGCGTCCATTTAAGTAGAAAAAAAAAGTAATAAACTAGACCTAGCCCATCTCCATAGAGCTAGATTTGGGGCGGTATCAAACCAATTTTTGGTACGTAAGAATCTAAATATAAGGTTGCTAATTTATGGACAAAAAAAGCTTTGTCGTTGTGAGCCAACTGCTTAGCTGTTGCAAAGGCTGCCTCATATTCATCGCACAACATGTTGCGTTAGTGGAGACAGCGTTGGGAACGCAATTTTCTACAAAAAGTAACATAAACAATGAATAAATATGTTGCTTTGGTGAAGATCAAAAGTTTATTAGTGTTGATAGAGGTTCCCAAATTTTGGAACAAAGTGCAACATATAGGAACAAAAAGTTCCTCAGTGTTCCTTTTGTGGATATGTATCTTTATACTAAAAAAACAATGGAACCAAAAAGCTAGCGTCTGAAATTGAAAAGTTACTAAAGACACGTGAGTCAGTTCCATATAATTAAAATAAATTTGATTCTTGTATTCAATTTTAAAACTGGTCGCAGAGTCGTCGACGTATAAAGTTCAAGTTCAATGACAAAATTTTATCGTAAACTGAGCAGTTGGTCGTTTGACACGTCTCTACTTCCGGAAGTATCGATTTTACTTTCTTTTGCTTCAGTTACATAAAGTAACACTTCAAATGTATTAGTTTTTCAACTGAAATTGAAGGTGCATTTAAGTACTTAAAAGCGTACAAAGATGCTCACGCTCTTTAAGCAGCCAGCACACTATCGCGGAACGGAACGGAACGGAATTTTTGAAAAGCATACTCCTTACGAACCATTCCGCGCTGTTCCGATCCGCGGTAGTGTGCGGACTTTCATTTAAATGTATGCTTTTAAAAAGTTCCGTTCCGTTCCATTCCGTTCCGCGATAGTGTGCAGCCTGCTTTACGAATGCTTTGACATTTTGAGTTAAAAAGTTAAAAAAATATATTTTTTAATTTTTTAATTAGTTTTTAATTTTTGGTAATTGGTGATGATGTACAACAAATTGCAAAATACAGTAGGGAAGTACTTTCGAATTTCGTCCTAAAAACGTTTGTTATACTTCACAGTAAGGCAATCTACAGGCTGTCCCATTTAAAACTCCCCAGTCCAGATTTCTCCGAAATGATTATTGTGATTGAAAAATCCTCGAACAGGTCGATTTTGTTTGCCAGGGGCACATCTTCTCAGGTTCTTTTCAAGTTCCGGCATTTCGCCCTCTTCACGAGAGGGCTGTTAGCCCCAAAATCTTAAATGGCACTATGGGTCGAGTGATACCTCATTTGAAAGGTATTGGAGACCTCTTTACAACTAACCATTTACTTTTCAATTTTTTGGTGATTTGACCGCAAAAAAACGATAATTTTCTATTTTCAAGATAATCCACATCTTCTGATGCTGTGTTCCACAGCAACCACAAAGACAAACATGTTATTGCTGAAATTAGGCTTATTGAAATTGTAGCATCACGAACAGTTTTGAAAATCGTCTGTATTTTTGCATGGAAATGAATGGTGGCCATATCCAACATTTATGACGTTAATTAGATCATTTTATTGAAAAATAATCGTGTCGCATACTCTACATTCACTTTTAACTCCTTCGCGCTATTTAGCAATCAAAATAAACAACCTTATGACCCAAAAATTTCAATAAATGTAATTTCAAAATTACATGTTGGTCTTTGTGGTTTCTGTGGGACATAGCATGAGAAAATGTGCATTATCTTGAAAATTAGAAATTATTGTTTTTACGGTCAAAACTGCAAGATATTGAAAAGTAAGTGGTTAGTTGTAGAGAGGCCTTCAATACCTTTCAAATGAGGCATTACTCAACCCATAGTGCCATTTAAAATTTTGGGGTTAACAGCCCCCTCGCGAAGAGGGCTAAATGCCGGGAGTTGAAAGGAACCTGAAAAGATGTGCCCCTGGCAAACAAAATCGACCTGTTCGAGGATTTTTCAATCACAATGATCAATTAGGAGAAATCTGGACTGGGGAGTTTTAAATGGGACAACCTGTATAAATTAGATATAATTTTATCATTTTGATGTTTGAGGTTTTCAATTCGAATATTTATACATATGTATACAGGGTGGAAAGTTTAACTGGAATAAATTCAGTAACTTCACTGCAATTGATTTTGAGAAAAATTCTTGAAACACGTCGATTTTTGTTTTTAAATTGCCACTTTTTAGCCTGATCAGCTTTCTTTTGTTTTTACTCAGGGGGCTGTAACCACCCTTAAGCTTTTTTTTCTAATGGGAAGATATGTCAACCGACACAACATTGGAAAGCTTATATATTTTTGTTACGTTTCCAGCTAATAATGTAAGAAGAAATAAATAAAAACAACTTTAATCTATTTCTTTTTTGGTGGGTTTACTGTTTGAAAATTGCAGGACTTGAATTAAAAAAATCTGGTTTTAGGTAAGTATAATGTTTTTTTAACGTAACTGATGTTCAATATGTTCACAAAGTGCTTCTTGACAAAATGCAAGACGATAATAAAACTCATTTCTTACATTTTACAACATTTGTGGAGTGATTTGCTGAATTTCATAGGTATTACGTTGTTGCAAATCTTCAAGATTATCGGGTTTTGTGGTGTAGACGTAGTTTTAAGATACCCCCACAAAAAAAAAGTCAAGAGGGGTGAGGTCTGGTGGTCTTGCTGGCCATTCTATTGCACATTTTCTTCCGATCTACCTATTATAAAAATTTTGTCCAAATAACGCCGAACGGATGCAGCATAGTGCGGTGGAACTCCATCATGTTGATACCATATTCTCTCTTGTGGAATGTTTGGGTCTAATTCATTTCTAAATTGGTCCGCCAGAGCTGGGCGAAGCGTTTCTTGGAGAAACTGCATATATCTTTCTGCATTAAGATTATCAGGAAAGAACACTGGTCCTATGATCCTATCTTCAATTATCCCAGCCCACACATTTAGTTTCTGTGGACGTTGAGTGTGAGTTTCCCGCATCCAGCAAAGATTATGGTCACCCCTCAATAATGCCAATTTTGTCTGTTGACTTCGCCGTTTAATGTAAATGTACTTTGGTCAGAAAAAAAATGCATTCTAAAGAAATTTAAATTTTAAGTTTTTAAATGGTGCTTTCCAATGATGTGTCGGTTGACATATCTTCCCATTTGAAAAAAAAACTTAAGCCCCTGAGTAAAAACAAAAGAAAGCTGATCAGGCTAAAAAGTGGCAATTTAAAAACAAAAATCTACGTGAACCAATTGCAGTGACGACACTGAATTTATTCCAGTTAAACTTTCCACCCTGTATATATTTTTAAATATAACAGGTAACTTAAATCAACATTTCGATGTTGATTGATTGTTTTAGTTTCACGTGTGGTCACAAAATTAAAAACAGGAATTACAAGTAGGTACTTTAGTAATGCATTAAAATTTTTTCCAATCGATCGTTAACTTTTAAACACTCCGAGCGGGCAAAATTGCTACGTTAGTTTCCAATAAATATTAAATAAAGGTTAGCGTCAACTATTCATTAAAATATGTACGGTTACAATCAAAATTGACGTAACGTTCCTGTCAAAGTTGAGGTGGGGTTAAGGTCACAAGTAAAATACATTTTTATCCCGCAAAACCTAGAATATAAAGTTAACAATGGGGTAAAGAAATTTAACAATAATTAATGTATGATGGTGATAGAGTTTAGATTATAAATTGAACAAATTGTAAATTGACAGATATTACGGTGACAATTGTACAAATTATTAAATGTGACAAGATGCAATAATTAAAGTTGACAATGGAACAAAATTATTAAATGTAAAAGGATGACAATTTGAACGTATTGATTTTACGATAGATAATGTTGACAACTATTTACTTATGTTAATTATGCTGGTTCTGACGACACTGGCTGACTGGCTGGCATCAAACCTTCAACACACCTTGGCCCCTAAAACCACCTTGGACCTCTTTTCTCTACATACCGGTATCGGCGGTCTCAACGAATGAGGGAGGAAAGCGAAGAAAAGGAGCCCTATAAGCTGGTGGATGCTGCTGCTGCCTAAATTGATTGGAGAAACAGTTAAAATGTGCACAGTACAAGAAGTCTGATCTTAGCCCTTTTTTCCGAGTTACAGTCACGTCTTCCCAGCAACAGTCCAGCTATTACCGATTACAATTTACTACAATTGCGATACCTGCCGCCTCTTAATCCGTATTAACACGATCTGCTTCTGTAACCCCGTTATAGAAGCCCAAAATTGACGGCGATATCTGTTACCGTGTCGCCCGCTCCCTGTTTTTCCTACCAGAAATGACCCCGCTCCCTGTTTTTTCTCGATATTGCCTGACCACGTTTTTCTCGCATATGAAGTGGCGCACAGATTTAAAAATTGTGACAGTTAGGAGAATGATTTAAAAAAATTAAGAGACCAAATAAAGACTTTTCTATTTTCCAATCGATACATTAAACAAATGGTAAGATATACAGGATTAATAAAAAGTTAATATTATCCTTTACTATTAAAGCTTGAGTACTGAATATATTTTTATTAATGTATATTTTTTTAGTTTCAACAGAGAATGTTGTTCTCTCTAAATATAAAAATAAAATTTAATTACAGAAAAATTTTGCAATCTGGTGGTTGTATTATTTACATTTTGGGAGCAAATTCAATTTAAAAGAGTAATTAAGATTAGGACGTCTATATTGAGTATTAATATAATTAATACGGCTACGATTAGAATTTCCCATTTTTCTTTCATTGACCTACTTACTTCTGTTACTACAAGAATAATATCTAATATCACATTTTCAGACTTTTTTTTCTAACATGTTTGTTGAATTAAATGGGGGATATGGGATACTTATATTAAGTACTATTTATGATACTTCGTGATGCTTCGCATCTTGGGCAATAAGGTAGCTCGGCGAAGAAAAATTGCTTCTCAACCTTGCTGTATAATTACTATTAATAAAGATGAGGTAAGATTTGCATTATTAATCTAAATAATATCTGGTTTTGAAAAAAAGAAACTACACTTTTAATTTTGAGATTGGAATTAACCTTTACACTGCTGAATTAGATTTCAATATTGCTCACCGTATGCGGCGATTTTGAGTCCGATGCGTATACAGGATGGAAAGTTTAACTGGAATAAATTCAGTATCTTCACTGCAATTGATTTTGCGAAAAATTTCTAAAACACGTCGATTTTTGTTTTTAAATTGCCATTTTTTAGCCTGATCAGCTTTCTTTTGTTTTTACTCAGGGGGCTGTAACCACCATTAAGTTTTTTTTTTTTTTTTCAAATGGGAAGATATGTAAACCGACACATCATTGGAAAGCTCATAAAAAAAGGAATACAAGGATGTGTTTTGTTTCATGTATCTCTATATCATTTGAGAATAAGACCCTAAAAACAGTTTTTAGGATCATAGGACCAGTGTTATTTCCTGATAATCTTAATGCAGAAAGATATTTACCGCTTCTTCAAGAAACGCTTCGCCCAGCTCTGGCGGACCAATTTAGAGATGAATTAGATCGAAAACTTCCACATGAGAGAATATGGTCTCAACAGGATGGAGCTCTACCGCAATATGCTGCATCCGTTCGGCGTTATTTGGACGACATTTTTCATAATAGGTAGATCGGAAGAAGAGGTGCAATAGAATGGCCAGCAAGACCACCAAACCTCACTCCTCTTGACTTTTTTTGTGGGGGTATCTTAAAAGTAAAGTCTACACCACAAAATCCGATAATCTTGAAGATTTGCAACAACGTATTACCTATGAAATTCAGCAAATCACTTCAGAAATGTTGTAAAATGTAAGAAATGGGTTTTATTATTGTCTTGCATTTTGTCAAGGAAGACTTGATGAACATATTGAACATCTGTTACATTAAAAAAACATAACATTATACTTACCTAAAACGAGATTTTTTTAATTCAAGTCCTACAATTTTCAAACAGTAAACCTACCAAGATAGAAATAGATTAAAGTTGTTTTTAACCGACTTCAAAAAAGGAGGAGGTTATCAATTCGGTTGTATGTTTTTTTTTTTAATGTTTGTTACCGCGGAACGCCGTCATTTATAAACCGATTTGTAAAATTCTTCTTTTATTTGAAAGAGTATACTTGCAGATTGGTCCCATTGTCACCATTCCAGGATCTGATGAGGGGATCTCATGGAAATCGAGAAAAATCCTCAAATTTTCGCTCCCTTTAATTAACCGACTTCATGTATGTTCACCGATTTCTTCGTCAATTGTGGACCGATTTACAAAATTCTTCTTTTATTTGAAAGGGTATACTCTAAAGATGGTTACATTGTTAAAAAATCAGGATCTGATCAGGAAATCCCATGGAAATCGAGAAAAATCGTCAAATTTTTGCTCCCTTTTATTAACCGACTTCATGTATGTACACCGATTTCTTCGTCAATTGTGGACCAATTTACAAAATTCTTCTTTTATTTGAAAGAGTATACTCTAAAGGTGGTTACATTGTTAAAAAATCAGGATCTGATCAGGGAATCCTATGGAAATCGAGAAAAATCCTCAAATTCTCGCTCCCTTTTTAACCGACTTATCATGTATGTTCACCGATTTCTTTGTCAGTTGTGGACCGATTTACAAAATTCTTCTTTTATTTGAAAGGGTATACTCTTGACGTGATTCCATTGTCAAAAAATCAGGATCTGATCAGGGAATCCCATGGAAATCGAGAAAAATCACCATATTTTTTCTTCATTTTATGTATATAATTATGTTCATACCGATTTCTTCGTCAACTTTATTGAGGACCTCAATATTGGAGAAGCGTCTTTACTAGGTATCACTAACTTATCACTTAAAATTGTAAAAAATTTGCTTTTAAAAAAAGAGAACCGACTTCAAAAAGTGAAAAATAATTGAATACATGTATTATTACATGTACTACCCAATGATCTGTCTGAAGTCGGTGCTAAGCCAAATAGGTAGTAGATAGATAGGCTGCCTACTCCAGCCACATCGAAGGTCTCCCGGCGAACGCACCGGAATGCGTGAGCGTGGGTGGGGGGCTCGTGCTGAGCAAAATACCCCAAACGGCAGACGTCGTTGACGGCCGTCTCGAATGATATCGAATTTTGTATGCGTTATAACGTTGTTGATATTTTTGTATAATTACAATATGTTACTAATTTGTAACCTATTTGGCTTGGCACCGACTTCAGACAGGTCATTGGGTAGTACATGTAATAATACATGTATTCAATTATTTTTCACTTTTTGAAGTCGGTTCTCTTTTTTTTAAAAGCAAATTTTTATTTATTTCTTCTTACATTATTAGCTGAAAAAGTAAAAAAAAAATATCGTTGTACTCCTTTTTTTATACGCTTTCCAATGATGTGTCGGTTGACATTTCTTCCCATTTGAAAAAAAAAAACATAAGGGTCATTACAGCCCCCTGAGTAAAAACAAAAGAAAGCTGATCAGGCTAAAAAGTGGCGATTTAAAAACAAAAATCGACGTGTTTCAAGAATTTTTCTCAAAATCAATGGCAGTGAAGATGCTGAATTTATTCCAGTTAAACTTTCCACCCTGTATATACATTTCCCAATTGGTTTTCTAATTGTACTAAATTGTTGATAAAAAAGAAAAATCGTTTTCATAAGAAATTTAAAAGATCACAGTCTATATTTTATTATAACAAATTTAAAGAATTTAGAGTATTAGTTAAGAATTCTGTTGAAGCGGATTATAAAAGAGTACACAGAACATAACATCAACTTAAATTCTAAATATTTCTGGAATTATGTCAACTCAATGAGGAAAACAACTAGAGTTCCTAGTTTTATGTATTCTGACGACAAAAAATCAAACGATCCGGTAACCATATGTAACATGTTCGCTGGCCATTTTCAAAGTGTTTACGTTAATCAAGGGAATTCAAACCCAAAAGTCTATGGAAACTTCACTAACTTTGATTGTTCACAGAACATAGCTGATATAGACATCACATGTGACCTTGTCTTCACCAAATTAATCTCACTTGATAACAGTACCAATCCAGGTCCGGACGGCATCCCGGCCTATTTCTTGAAACTATGCAGTCCAACTCTGGCTCTTCCTGTCACCCATATCTTTCAATTGTCCATAAAGTCTGGAACTTGTCCAGA
Source organism: Diaperis boleti (assembly GCA_963583935.1). Classification (NCBI taxonomy): domain Eukaryota; kingdom Metazoa; phylum Arthropoda; class Insecta; order Coleoptera; family Tenebrionidae; genus Diaperis; species Diaperis boleti. Next base: position 38,618,434 of record OY757242.1, on the reverse strand, counting down.
TAAATGGAAGAAGTCTTACATTTTGCCTTTATATAAGTCTGGAACTAGAAATGATATTCATAATTATCGACCAATTTGCTCTATCTCTTCGTTATGTAAAATTTTGGATTCAATTATTACTGATAAACTGATGTCAACTTTTAAAAACGTAATTTCTATCAATCAGCATGGGTTCATGCCCAAACGCAGTACTATCACCAATCTCTTTGTATACAATAACTACATTATCCAGACTCTTGAACGAGGAAACCAGGTCGATGCAGTTTACACTGATTTTTGCAAGGCCTTTGATCGTGTAAATATCTCACTACTGCTTACAAAACTGTGTAGATATGGGGTAATGGGGAAAGTTTTGAAATGGCTTGCTTCTTATTTGATTGGTAGAACCCAGTATGTCCAACTTAATGGATTTTTGTCCAAAGAGATTCATGTAACCTCAGGCGTGCCACAAGGAAGCCATCTTGGTCCGATATTGTTTCTACTATTTATTAATGATATTGTTCAATGCTTTATGTTCGCTTCATTCTTGTTATTTGCGGATGACTTAAAACTTTTTTTAGAAATAAATAATGAAAACGACGCCATCAAATTTCAAAAAGATCTTGAAGCTTTAAATAAATGGTGCATTGGAAATGATATGGATTTAAACATTGCTAAATGTAAGGTAATATCATTTTCGTGGAAAAAATCTTTTACAAAAAATGATTATTTTATTGGGGCCAAGAAATTGACAAGGGTTGAATCTATATCAGATCTTGGTATCATTATGGATTCGCGTTTAAAATTCAGCCTTCATATTGATAACATAATAAGCAGGTCATTAAAATTAGTGGGCTTTATTAAAAGACAATGTAAAAATTTTAACAATATAATGGTCATTTTAAAACTATTTTACTCACTAGTGCGGACTATATTAGAATATGGTTGTGTGATATGGAATCCTTATTATAAAAACAATAACGATCGTATTGAACGTGTTCAAAGAAAGCTGGTTAATTTTGTTTTATGCAAATTGAAAATTAATAAACAAAACATTTTGTACACAGACCGGCTTAAGCTGTTGGGTATGGATTCTCTTGAATCAAGACGCAAAGTGCTATTGTTAACCTTTGGTTTCAAAATTTTTCAAAATTATTTTGATTGTCCTGAGTTGACTTCTATATTCAATATTTGCGTCCCAAGTTACAATACTAGATGTACTGAGATTTTGGCCATTGATTTTCACAGAACGAATTATGCTTATTACTCTCCATCTATGAGAATGGCTCGATTAATAAACGAATTGCCCCATTGTGTTGACATTTTCAATTGCAATTTGAGTCAGTTTAAAAAAAAATTACGTTCTGATTTGTGCGTTTAGAATACCTATTTTTTTTTGTTTGGTTTAAGTCTTCTTTTTATAGACTATTTGTAGAATGTACCTGTTTAGTTTAAGTGGTTTTGTAAATTTTGCCTTTTTTAGGCTTGTCCTGTGGTGTAAATCACTCTCAAATTGTGTTTTTTGTCATGAAAGTATCACATAACAAAAAAAAAATCGTTATGCGTCTCCAAATAATTTAAAATGTCATCGCGTATATCTACGTCTGGAGCAGTTTAAACGTTAATTTGTTCCACACCCTCCTAAGTTTTTCATTCTGTAACACTATTACAGTTTCCTGTAATGCGCGGGGTGGTGGCATGTAGCGATATTTTCTGTTTTCCAAACGCAAGGTTTTGCACAATTGGCACGTTTTGAAATTACTGTCATCGGCGCGGACAACACGCTTGGTTATTCATAAAATTATTCATAAACACTAGCTGTCAATAGTTGTCAGTTATGACAGTTATCAAAAGAACAAATTACTCAAAATTTCCTGGTTCCAGTATTTTCTGCTCTCGGTGGTATAATTATGTGTTATAAAAATATCAGCAATTTCACACCCACTTCCTCCTACAAATTTTATTTTCGTTACTGAATTTAAATAATACAAATATGTACGCCCAGTCGTGAATAACAATAATGAAGGATTTTATGATTTTATTTTTGGACTGGTTTTCAAATATAAATTAATGTATGTAATACTATATTGTTTGTGTGCAAATTTGAAATTCTAACTTCAGAGTTCAGTTATCTCTTTATTATTATTACATAAGCCCTTAACAAACACTAACAAAAATACTAATTGGTGCAACGCGTTTCAACAACAACGTTGTCATTATCCAGTCGATAATAGATCTAAACCCTAATTTTACGAGCGAGGTCTTTGTCTTTTGCGATTCACGAGTCGTTTTTCATATTTTTTCCAAATACATGTTGGGCATTTTTCCTTTGATTTCTCAAATTAAAAACGAGTTAAAATTGTTTTTCTTTTATTTGTCCAATATACAGTCGAACTCTGTTATAACGAACATTCCAAGTGAATGTTTCTATTAAACGAATGTAATTTTATCTTTTAAGAAGCTGAAAACTCCTGACAACTCCTGACGAATATAAAGAAAAAACGTTAAGAAAAAAAAAAACTATTAGATTAAGTAGATCAAAATCCAAAGAGTTGAAAGAACCTGAATAACCTAAAAATTCTATGAGCTAGTAGTGACGATGAATCGGGTGAAGATCTTGTTAACATTACTTCTCTACATGGGTGTTATGGAAAATGTTAAACAACATTCGGCCGACATCACTATAACAGATTCAGATAATTTAAATTTAAATTCAGATAAGTGATCCTTATCTATCATAATGTCGTTAATATAACTAGTGTTATATAACGAGCGCTTGCATGTAACGAATTGAGAACTGGTTTTCTAAAGATTCGTTATAACTGACTCTGACTGTACACTAAGTCACAATCTTTACATTCTATATTTAAAATGCCTGACTTTGTCTTTCGACTTACCAAGAATATTAACAAATGAAAACCGCTTTCATGATATTACGAAAACTGTTTACAACGTTCCCAATTTTCATGCCATTATAATGACAACTTGAATTCGGTAAATTTACCATACAAAGCAAATACAAATTTTGAAATTACTGTGTGATCGCTCTACTAATTAATTTGTTACAGCAAGCACGCCAGACGACATCCCAACTTTGACCCTTCCGTGCTGCGACAACGTCGGGCCCCCAACAGGGCATTCTCAATTAATTCGAGCGACGGTACCCCCTCTGACGTGCTCTCCGACTCGATGCCCAGCCCTTAGAAGATGTAAAAAGAAGACAAATTAGAGACCTCCGTAGTTACACTTGTTTTATAGACTTTAAAGACCCACAGAGTGTTGCCTTCCTGAAATATTCTTCGAAACAAACTAGGATCGTTTCCTGTTAAACAATTCTTCTGTTGGTATTGAAATTTCCTGAGCCGATTACCAGGAAATTTCACAAGAATTTTATATCTTACTTGATCTGCGATAATATAATACGTGATTTGTTTAATTATGTAATTTTGCAGGTTGTGAACAATTGCAACATAATTTTTTTCGTTTGTTTCGTTTATTGTTAGTTAGCATAGCTTTCAATGCTCAATTATGACTCATTTGGAGTTCTTCCAACCTAATTATTATGACAATTAACAATATAGTAAGTACTAGGTGAAAATATGTTGAATCTGTGTATTAGTCCTATGCCTGCAAAAAATTATGTATATAATCATAGAATAAGGTTTATTTTTTATTACGAGAAAATAACGTATCTAGCAGTACTAAATAAACTGATCTAAAAAAAACTGTTATAAAAACGATGTTTCTTGTAATCATCTCAAATTGCTTTCAGTTTTTGTTTAAGTTTTTGTAGTGATAGTCTTTTTAGTTTATTTCCATACTTATATCAGTACCTGTTCCATATTGGGCATTTCAACTTACTTTGAAATGTACGTTTCTTGTTTTATTTGAACTATTAAACCATATTATTTATTTTTTGTTTATTTTCCCTTTCCCATAAAAATACAGACAATCGAATAGAAATTTTAAACATTGATCGATTCTGTCGGTTTTAAAAGTATTTCTGCCGCTTCAAAATGTTACGTAATTATTCTTTAGGTAAATTATAAAATTTGCCCAAGTAGGCATCATTCAAATTGTACATTAAAAAAATGGTAAGGTTTTTCAAAAATCATTCTTACGTTCCTGGTTTAAAATTTTTGAATCAAGGGCCGCCAGATTGATTTCACAAAGTCAAGTGTGGCGTGATCATGTTCAAAAACCCAAACTTTTTTATTTAAAATTGTTTTTTCTAATTTGCTGTTATAACAAAGCTGTTAACGCACTCATTTTGAGTGCTTTAATAAGCCATTAACGAACCCAAAATCTAGATTATTTTTTTTCCATTGGTAGCACACACTGAGCCCTGCACTGAACGAAATGTCAGTGTGATTTTGAGATTATGGTTCCATTTCAAGTATACGTCTGGTACAGAAAAATCAAAATTTTACTAAATTCCTAAATTACCAAAATTGATTTTATTTGTAAAAAAATGTATTGATATGCAAATTAGAAAAAATAACATGAAAAACGCGTTTTATAAAACTTAGAACACTCGTTCTTTACAGGCACTCCTGCCTACGGCAGTTGTGCTGCAAACCTGAACTCGTGTCTTAATATAAGTTTTACAAAACTAGTGTTTCAATATACTATTTTATATCTATTGTATAGGATAGAATACTAGTTATGAAATCGACAATATCTGTGGCTCCGTTGTCTTTATTTTCATTGTGCTTCTTGAAAATTGTATTGCAGTTGACGACTTGTCTGCATAGGCAAGATCCGTGAAGTTAGCAATATTTCCTGCAACGTTGAAACAATTTTAGGGCTTACTAATTTTTTTTTCGAAAACTCGGTCGCAACCAACTGAATGTCTCCAATGCGCTTTCTAAGTGATTTAAATGTAAATTGTACGTGAATATAAATAATACATTGTATCATTTTTATTACTGTTTGAGCGTAAAGTCTACTGCACATTACCTTGACCAAATTAGATACGCAGTCGGAAAGTATTTTTCTATTGAATAAGCTTATCATGGTGTACCTAAAATATTCAATCACAATTTTATATCTTGCGAATATTTGTTGTTTCCTGTAGAAAATTAAAATGTGTAAATATTGTACATAAAAGGCCAAACAATATCAGTGTTTATGTTATAAAATGAAATAAACTCATAGACGTGTTAACATGAGCCAATAAAATGATCAAAACATCCTTGTTGTATTTAATTCATTTGTAGTGTCCGCACCGCACAATTTGAATTCTCGATATTGTTCTGGGTTCGATTATTCATTTACGCAATCTATACAAAGTACTTTCGACTTATTATATTACAATATTTACATTATTTACACTATTTACAAATCACGTACATGACCCACTGATCTCCGACTGTGACTGGTTGGCCGATGCAACTGGCTCCCGTCCTCCAATAAATGTATCGGCTGCATCCTTCTAGACGGCTCCATCGATCACATAATCGAGCTCTTCATACATATGCAATCTCCTCGTTGATTATCTCAAATTCAACCAAATAAAAGAACCATAACAAAGTTATGTACTGAAGTTTTGTTGCTTCTTTTCGATTTATTGCTAGATCCCTAAACATGTTATGGCATTCATCTAATCAAGTGATTAATAGCTTCTTGGGATATTTCATCCCATGCCGCCTGTACTAGTGCGTGGAAAAAGTGGTAAATTTTCTAGTCGAGATCATGGAGAGAGTGTATTGGCATTGATAAGGTAATCAAGAGTAACTATTACGACATGAGGTCGAGTGCTGTCTTGTTGAGAAATAGGGTTTTGAGGGATCTCAAGATATAGCATAGAAGAAGTTCTAGCTATACTGTATGTGTCGCAGCATTTTCAAGAATACCAATGGTGATCCGCTGGCATATGCAGTGCCCCACACTATAAGCTTCACACTTCCATGGATGTTAGATCACATATCTCTAATAACACATTAATCGTAAGACCCATAAAAATTAAAACTTGCAGTTAAATTTTTTCTTGCTGATATTAGAATCTACGTCCTTATTTGTCCATTGTTTTGACAAAAATGTTCCGTAATTTTAATTTAGTGTGGAAGCGGTAAAAGAATTGTATTTGCACTACGAGTTTTCCATGTTGTTTAAAGTTGTGTGTTCAATTTAAAAATCGAATTGGCAATAATTCCCTTTACGAGACTGTGACGGAAGCAGTCCAAAACCACGTGTCGCGTATTTAAGTCACCGGAAATACAGGTAACCTATTTATATTTCTGCTAAACTTATCGTAAGTACATTTTCAAACTATTTTTTTTCTGTCCGTCTGCAGGGTGTTTAAAAATTGCCGCACCAACACAATCGTACGTTATTTAGAACCATTTGGTAAGTCAGAGAAAAATATTTAAAAAATTCTTGGTGTTCATTTCTTCTGTGTATGTTCCTTTAGGGATCTTCTAATGTCGATTACAGCTAATTATTATCAGTAAAGTACACGCAAAATGCTGCTAAAGTATGCGAAACAAAATGTAGATCAATAATTATTTGCCGAAATGGTTTTTTAACATAAATGTATTTAAACTCTTCTTAAATTATCGAGATTTATGCAAAAATCAATGCAGCAACATTGAAACATAACAATGGATATTTTTATGCAACAATGGGATTGTGTGCATAGTAACCAATTTTTCAGATTTACTTAAAAAAAAAGTCACACTGACATGTGGGATGAAGTGCCTGGAGCACCAGTTCATCACGCCGGCGCCGGTCGGCCATCCTCAGCGATGAATTGGGCGAGATCGCCCAACGCGTTGGCCCCCCTTTCGCCCGACCTTAATCGTTTAGATTTTTTTTCTTTGCGGTCATTTTAAATCGTTGGTTTACGTAACACCACCTGAAAGTCGCGAAGACCTCGCAAGAATTTTGGAGCCACTGAAACTCTAACCAAACAAATACTCAAACGAGGACATCCCAATATTGAGAGACGGGTAAACGCTTATCTTACTGCCAATGGTCGACAATTTGAGCATTTACTGTGAATTGTATTTTAATGTTCTGTTAAATAATAAATTGTTCCTTCAATTGTTAGAAAAATGTCAATCTTCAAAAATAATTGCCAATTCTCAACAATTATTGTTACAATTAATTTCAGTACCTGAGAAAAACATTGCTTTGGTTACTTAACATGCCAGTACTTTAATTGTTCATTGCAATTTCCTCAGTTGCCAGATTTACCATAAAAGAAACCTTCAGCCACATGCGAATCTAACCACATTTTTTTTTAATATTTTGCTATTGCGTAGTTTGCTTCTGATCACTGTACCATTAGTTTGGTGCGGCATTTTTTAAACAGCCTGTATGAAACTCTCGGCTAAATCATTCAAATTTTGCAGTTTGTTCCAACCAAGTGTGCTCTGGTGGTGACATGTCATAAACGCAACCGCCATCGCTTTATATTTTATGACCTGCTTCTATAGAATTGGCTTGTTTATTGGTACCAGAGATTTTATGACTTATTTACTAGATTTTGTTTAATTATTGTCAATTATTTTCCAAATCAAGAGTATTTTATGTAGATTTGGAAAATAACAAATTCTTATGCTCTTTTTTGTAGAAACGAATCGATAAAAGTAGGTTTGGATAGAGAATTGAATAAGCTTTAAAATGATGTATCACACGACCCCCCATGCCATTTAATTTTTTAAGAGGGTGGCTCCCCTGGCTAAAGGTGTGAGATCCAAGACTTGAAAGATTGGTACAATTTGGCCCCTCTTGATAACAAAATTGACCTGTTCGAGCGTTTTCTTCTGAGTCTTTCGAAATTGGAATTGCTGAGGGGTAAAAATTTTAGTTGGGATACCCTGTATATTTTAATTAATTTTTACAATTTGCGTTTGAGAACAATTTGTCCAATTGTAAATTAAGAGGACAACGTGTACAATATGTATTAGGTGTCATCTAACCAACTGTAGGTGTAACAACTTAATTTAATCCTTACAACAAGACAGAACATTAGTTTCTTGACATATTATGCTAAAGTAAGAAATAAAAATCCAGTTGCAATAAAATATTTATTTTGAAATATTGATACCAAAATGTTTTCCAAATCAGCATAAGCATTCCACAGTGTGTGATAAAATTTTGATAACCAGTTATAGTGAATTAAAATAAAAAATTACAGGATATAATTGTCCAGAACTTCATCCAAGGGTTTAGTGAATTCTGAATGTCGTTTGAAGGGATTTTTTAAGTCAATGGGGTTTGTCAGGCCTGGGAAATGAACGTTGCTTTTCTGGTGCTTTTCTAATTTGAAGTTCCAAAAAGAGGCTGCATTCGAAGTGTACAAAGGGTACTTCTGGTATAACTAAAAAGCAGCATGGTTTATATTGGTATAGAATAACTACAAATTATGAATTAGGCGAGACTTAATCCTCTTGGAATATTTCAAATTTAGTACTGTTAACGTGATGTTTAATACATAATTCTATTCATATGTACAGTGTGTCCCTGGATGGGGTGCCCATGAGGTGATTTTCTCTATTAAGTTGTTTGGAGAGGAATATTTTTGGTCTAGACTGGTTTTGCTTATCTTACAACTGTAGAAAACTAAAACAGTCAAACATTTTAATCAACCTGTTTTAAATTAAGCGGTTTTTTTCTTTAATTTTGAAGTTTTTTTTCCTAAGTCCATAAACTGAAGGCAAAATTGCCTAGCAACCTGAACACAGTGGCAGTGACGGCTGATACCTTATTTCGAGTAAAATAGGAATTTTTTCTTGAAATTCTTGGATTACGTGTTGATATGATAGGTCGCCAAGACTGTAACACTGAATTAAAAAAAATCTTTGCTGAAGACTTAGTATTCCGTTTTTTTTTGACAACAATGAAGTTTCATACAGTTTCAATGGTATTTTTAGGCGTTGCTAGGCAGTGCTCGGCTTTAAATACTAGATTTATCAAAAATATTGGGACTTAGACAAAAATTCGATCCTATTCGAAGAAAAAAGACCTCAATTAGAACATATCAACTATGTTTTGCAATGTCTTATCTTTTTTTGTAATTTTATAACAAGCAAAACCAGTCAAGACCAAAAATATTCTTCTCCAAACAACTTACTAGAAAAAATCACCTCATGGGCACCCCACCCCATCCAGGGACACATTGTATATCATAATAATGTTACCCGTGGAGAAAAAAATTACATGTTGGTAGATAGAGAATTTTAACATTCAAAGCCTACTCGAAGACCTTGTGCTAAATTCTCACTGTGTCTACTTTATGTTGTATTGCAAAAACAATACTTAACAGATGAAAATCAGGTAAATATGTTGCTTGCTCCTGTGCTGTAAAGACAAATTGAAACCAAGTTTACCATAATTACTACAAAATTATTCTAAATTAGGTACTTTTTGTTCAGCATTTTATTGGGTATGAACCACATTGGGGTACTCGGGGCGTTCCTTTTGGGGCACTGTATATACTATACAGTAGAGTATATTAATTATTACCTCTTTTTTCAAATCCTCTTCATTGTCACATCTTCTTACTTCGATATTACTGTTATATATTCTGTCATATTCTGTGCAATATTTTTCAACAGAAGGGGGTTCATTGCGTTCTTTAATTATTTCAGCTTCCGCTTCGTCAAATAACTTCTTGATTGTAGCGGCTCGTCTTTTACCTAAAACCCAAAAAGCGTATATTTTTCCTACTTCATAAAACACTGTTGGAAGTGAGAAATGTCACTCGGAATTCCCCGGCTACCAGATTTTAAATTATTAAATGTCAATGAATGGTAATAAAGACATCTACCTCTTTCTCCAGCCTAAAGGGTTTCAAAATTACCATTATACAACGTGTCCCAGAAATAAGTACATTAATTTGGAGAGGTGGTACAACTCATCGAGTACAACAACTTTTTCCTTTACCATTTTTTCGAAATCACATTTTGAAATTAGAATTTTACAACCCCCAAAAATAACGATACGCTTATGGGTTTCTGACACAGTGATAATGACCGTGAATTCTGTTGTTTTTCTGGGAGGAAGGAAATATTCACACTTTATTATCTTATATTGTTTGTGAACATTTTTGTCGCTGCGTCCCGGATAAAAATGATAAGCGTATATCGGACTTTACAACAGGTTGCAGTTAACTGTCCCGTGATTTGTTAATTTTTGTGGTGGACAAAGTTTGTGATCTGTTTTTGTGTAGTTTTGTTTTTAAAAATTCTAAATTTTATAAACAACGAATACTCCAGTTACTGGAAGATTTGCCTTTATAAATCCGGACAACCATGTGGTTCCTGAACGACGGACGGTGCCCTTTGTCATTACGCTATAATATTGTACGAATTGGTTGAATAGGATTCTCTTATCGTAAGTACCTACTTCTTCATTTTGAGTGATAATTTTGTTAATGTAATTAAGCAATGAAAATAATGTGTAATTTTTGTTTTGGTATCATGTTTTATTACATAAGAGTCTCTTCAGTTCATTTTCAATATCCCACAAAGAAACAAAAACAAAGTGAAAGTAAATGCATTTTTTGTATGCTTGGTTTATCAGTGGGGATTTATAGAAGAACATTCCAGTAGCGGGTAACGAAATTCATACCAAATCTTTACACAATTTTAACTCGAAAACTAGAGGGTTTAGAGAAAAAAGTATTGAGAAATTTTGTTGCTATTCACTCGATCTATATGCTGTTAAAATTAATGTACTTATTTCTGGGACACCCTGTATATTACTGTGTTAATTTGATGATAATACGTAGTACAAAAATTCCAAAAATGCGTTGGCAATGTTGAGATTTATTTGGAGGAATGTCAACTGTTTTAGCACCATCTGTCTGACCAACTATATTGTATTTAGTCTATCGAGACAAGAATAAATTATTCCATCTTTGTACAAATGTAATGCGACAGGTCCAGAGGTTAAAAAACAGCAACTTCGAACTTCCACGCCCATCAATGTTAGTCAACATGAGTAGAACATACCCACATACTCCCTTTGTTCTTCATAAGGATACTGATAAGTTGTTTTCATTGTAGACCTAAATCGTCTGTCGTGCACTTGTCCGTCTCTTATGAGCCATTTTCTGCTGTCGCCTCGATGATTTTCTTGGAAACACTGTTCTGATATATCACTACCATCGTCTTTCACGTCAATGGGTTCGTGGCATCCGAAGTCTCGGACAGCCATTTTAATATTTTTCGAGTGAAATTTTATGACGCGAACCGTCAGCAGCCCAACCCGTTAGTCTAAATCAGTCTAAATTACCAAGTTTTGTCTTTATCAGTTGCTAGGAAATGTGGAATCGATGACAACCGAATGTGGAAAGATTCACACTGATGGTGATTTGCACGCATCAGAGGTTGTATGGCTACAAGATTTTCGATCTTGCTACCATTTTAATATTATTTTAGCAATATCTATTCTGTAAGTCATCATTCACTGACAAATATCTTTCATTGTAAGCGGCACTTTTTAGTCAGGTGCAAGTTCCCATGGTTACCCTGCAATAATATTTAGTATGTATGTCATTCGTGTTCAATGAAAGAAATTTGACCAGAGGAAGGTAACAGACAGAAAAATAAAGACATTCAGTATTTTAAGCGTCGTTTTTATTTAAAGTAATATGGAACTGACAATTGGTCATTGTATTTACAGTAAATATTGATGTTAAACTTTGATGAATTTCTTCCTATATATATTTTCGTATTTTGTGGTCTCAAACTCACATATTTTCTAAATAATTCCTAGCATCGAAAATTTTCAATATCCACAATGGAGAAACTTCTTTGTTGATGGTTTTTTTTAATCAGGTATTTTAACCAGGACAAAGTTTTCTTTGTCTGTAATGTCATCTACAGTTATTTTACATAACTCATCTTTGCGACAGGCCCCTTCAATTCCCATAATAGCGACCACTTTCTTCATAATATTACCGGAGCTCATTTTGAGGCGGTTTTTACCGCAAATTAATTTTAGTTTAGGTTTTTTTTATATTAATTTTTATTTTTAACCATATACATAAAGTTTTTAAAATCAACAATAATTCTTCATCGTCACTTATGTCTCTAACTATATCCTTATTTATACACTATATTTGATATTTACATTATAGAACAATACATAACCCTCACGTTTACATGCACATTTGCTCGAAGAACAATTCTTCTCATTGCAAAATAATTGTATTGCTTGTCTAATCGCATGCGGTATAAGTGTTTCATTAATTAATTTTGGGGTAAAATTGGAACTTTGATCCAGCCATATTCCAAAGGATTCAACGGTTCAATGTGTTGAATCTTACTGTTTATCCATATCTGGACTTGATAATAGCATCTGGAAACAAAATTTTAAGCCATAAGTATAGACCTAGTAAAGACGCTTCTCCAATAATGAGGTCCACAATAAAATTGACGAAGAGATCGGTGAACATAAAATATACATAAAAGGAAGGAAAAATTTGAGAATTTCCCTCGATTTCCATGGGATTCCCTGATCAGAAACTGACTTTTTGACAATGGAACCACCTCAAGAGTATACCCTTTCAAATAAAAGAAGAATTTTGTAAATCGGTCCACAAATGACGAAGAAATCGGTGAACATACATGAAGTCGGTTATATGAAGGGGAGCAAAAATTTGAGGATTTTTCTCGATTTCCATCGGATTCCCTGATCAGATCCGGATTTTTGGCAATGGAACCACCTCAAGAGTATACCCTTTCAAATGAAAGAAGAATTTTGTAAATCGGTTCCCAATTGACGAAGAAATCGGTGAAGATACATGAAGGCCGTTAATAAAAGGGAGCAAAAATTTTAGGATTTTTCTCGATTTCCATGGGATTCCCTGATCAGATTCTAACTTTTTGACAATGGAACCACTTCAAGAGTATACCCTTTCAAATAAAAGAAGAATTTTGTAAATCGCTCCACAAATGCCGAAGAAATCGGTGAACATACATGAAGTCCGTTAATAAAAGAGAGCGAAAATTTGAGGATTTTTCTCGATTTCCATGAAATGCCTCATCATATCCTGAAATGGTGACAATGGTGACAATCTGTAAGTATACTCTTTCAAATAAAAGAAGAATTTTACAAATCGGTTTATAAATGACGGAGTTCTGAGGTAACAAACACTAAAAAAAAATATACAACCGTATTGATAACCTCCTCCTTTTTTGAGGTCGGTTAAAAAGGCCATGATTCAGTTTCAAATAAAAGAAGACTTTGTTGTTGTTGTAGTTGGGGATTTCTGCAGAAGCTTACCAGCGTTTCATATTTTAACAGGAGGTGATACAACTAACGCTTTATTCAAAATTGGTAAAAAATCTGCACTAAGCACTTTGTTGAAAAAGGGTGATGACATCCAATTGACTAATTTTGCAGCAACCTCTATTTTGAACAGCAAAGGCACGTAAGCATATTTTGCTTTTATATAAGCAAGAAAAATCAAAGAATCTGAATGAGGCTAGGTTAAAGTTAACACTAAACACAAAAAACTCTGCAAAAGAAATTCCTCCAACCGAAGATGCATTTCAATTGCATGCACTAAGGGACTTATATAGGCGTTTGCGGTGGGAGAAGGGCGCGGGCGGGTGATCGAGAGTATAGCCTGAGCAAGTTCGCGCAATTTTCCAATTAGCCATTTTAAAGTAAGTATTCTGGGCTTCATAATGAAATAAACTGCATATTTTTACCTTTTATTTAGCCACATGATATAGATGTGAGCATTTATTTTATTGGAATAATTTTTGCCAATTTCCACGGTTTTCTTGGAATAACTTTTCTCGTGCCTAACCCACACTGTCGTCAATTTCCATTCTAAATGCAGAATTTCTTAACGAGCAAATCTATACAGACCGTTTCAATCGAAACGAGGTACCCTCAATAACTTTTTTGGAAAAGATATTTAAGAAAAATCTAAAAACAGGTCAATTTTTATCTCGAGGGGGACATGTTTTTATGCAATAGTAAGCAGGCTTGGTGCAACCCCATACCCCTGACAGGAGCAACCTCGATTTTTTAAATAGGGAATAGGGGTCGAGCAACATGTCATTTTCAGCCACATAAGTATTTTTTATTTACATAGTCTATAAGTTAGTAATTAAAATAAAACAATTTTTTAAGGATTTGTTTTGTATTTAGACATGTTTGCAAATATTAACAATAAAAAGCTTGCAATCAACAATGTTACACAATCTGTGTTTTTGTACAATTATTCGCATATTTATTATCTTATCGGTTTTTGTCTAGAGCTAGAGAACGCGTTGGTCTTTCAACAGGATGGAGCACCACCTCATTATACTGCGTCAGTACGGCAGTTCCTGGACAATAACTTCCCCGACCACTGGATTGGTAGACAAGGTCCTGTAGAATGGCCAGCTAGATCGTCCGATTTGACTCCCCTGGATTTTTATTTGTGGGGACACCTCAAGCCTAAAATTTTTGCGACAGAACCAGCTTCTCTGGAAGATTTGCGACAAAAGATTATCTTGGAATCTCGACAAATAACACCGGAAACGTTGCGTAACCTAAAAAGCGTATTTCATAATCGTCTGTATGAGTGCATGGAAGTCGATGGAAATCATTTTGAACATTTCATATGAGATCAAATTTAGTGTTCAATACTACAGTTGCTTTATGGCTCAGGAAATTAAACACGACTATTTTGTTTTCAGTTTATTTATTTACTTATTAAAATTTAAATATATTTAAGTCGAACTCCACAAACTTTAATAAATTACAATGGGAACATTTACTTATTGTTAAGGATTGGTATAAATGAGTATGGATGACGACAAATTTGATTACAGCATTATTCAGATCAATAATAAATTGTCTAATAATGTTTATTGCAAGCTTTTTATCGTTAATTGCAGGCATTCCTAAATACAAAAAAATCCGTAAAAAAATGTTTCATTTTTAATTACTAACTTCTAGACTATACAAATAAAAAAATAATTATGTGGTCAAAAAGACAATTAAAAGACCTTTCAAACGACATGTTACTCGACCCCTATTCCCTATTTAAAAAATCGAGGTTGCTTCTGTCAGGCGTATGGGGTTGCACCAAGCCTGCTTACTATTGCATCAAAACATGTCCCCCTCGAGATAAAAATTGACCTGTTTTTAGATTTTTCTTAAATATCTTTTTCAAAAAAGTTATTGAGGGTAGCTCGTTTCGATTGAAACGGTCTGTATATGTCTCATTGAGTTATACCAAAGTAGTGGGTGGTTGAACGAATTTGACCCACCGGCCGCCGTACTAGTTATAAGTAACAGACGTTAGACATGAAAAAAAAAACTCAAATTGGAGAACAACTTGTCGAAAATGTTGTTCGGGCGTTTGTAGGGTCACTAGTTGAAAAATTCCCTTTCTAAAGGTACCATCAACGGATGAAACATAAATATCATTCTGCCTCTTTTAATTTCCATGGACATTAGACATGGATATTTTTTGTTATTCGTGTATGTCCTGAACTGTCATTTATGATGTTTCTCGGTAAAGTCAAGCGGAGTTTTTCGATTTTTCGATAAATATGGTGCGAATATGTGGAGGTCAGGGCTGTAAAGCACAATCAAGTACAGATGTTAAGCCTTTTCAGTTGTCCCACAGGTAAATACCATGTTAGAGTGTATGCATTTGTTACCCTTCCCAGATTTTTAGGCGAGAAGAAAATGGTCATTCGAAAAATATGTTTGGAAGTCCTGAGAAAACCAAGTACTATAAATATTGAAAACATAACCTTAAATACTGATTATGTCATTAAAATCCTTGACGAATCAATAAAAAATCACATTAAACTATCCCTATCCTATATCAAACTTATCCTATATCCTCTATTAATTTCCATGAAAAATCACCTTTAGAAAGAGAATTTTTCATCTAGTGACCTTAGGCGTTTGTAAATTGAAGCGCCATCTACGAAACGGCGCTGGCCAGGTTTCGAATTAAAATTCGGAAATCCCACAAAACCAGACAAGCAGGGTTTTTAGGGAAAGAAAAATTGGAAAAATTCAACGAACAATTGGAAATTTCGGTAAAAACTGAAAGTGCTTTTTTCTACGAGATTTTTGTATAAACTCAAGACCATAATTAACAATTCGAACGATGGATATGCGTAATTCTTTTTTGTTTTGTTCGTTATTATAGTCCTGGAAAAGATTTCAGGAGAATAAAATTCGAGACAATTATAAAGGAAAGTCGTAAACTTCGGACAAACTACAAAAAAGATAATTTTTGAATGCAGTCTCGATCATAACCCGCGATAGGAACGACATATACGGTTGCATTCCCGCCTAAATTAAAATAAAATTACATTTGTTTTTACTTTACAAATTTATGGAAATTTAGACAGGACAACGTCTGTCGGGTCAGCTAGTCAACAATATAGCAAACAAGGGAAGAGACTGGACACAATTAAAGTCATGGAAACCATAAAAAGAGGAATAAATAAACCAACTAAAAAAGACAAATGGGCAAATTACCAGAAAGCCCGATAGCAGTTTTTTTCCTTCCGGAATAACGGATTTTGGCGATTGCCAATTAATGCTGTAAGAAAACAAACTCAACATTTGTTTGTAGGCAAAGATATTTTATTACTCAGAAAGCAAATATATTACAATTTTTTAAATTAAAATTTTAGGTAACTAATTAAATAATTAACTATACATATAAATATACTCTAATTATATAAAACTAAGATAATACTTCAAAGTTTGACGTTAAGCTTATAATAAGAGATGTACATGTATATAACCTACTATAAAATGAACACGCTCAATTTACCAAAGGCAGGGTTTTGCGTTACAAAAAAGAACACTAAATTTGGCAGTGTGATTTTGTTTTTACCGTTTCCACGGTATTCTATCACATTTGATCGTATTATAAACATTATATCATTTTGGTTATTTTAGACTTAAAGGTATACAGCACAATAAATGTACACATTAATTTGTTGTACTTCAAATATAAACAAAAGTGACTTGTTTTTGCTTTATACTTGGCAATGCAAAAACAACTTTACCTATTTGCCACTTTATTCGGTAACAATTAGTCGTATTCGCAAAGTTAACGGTTTCTCGTAATTAGATTCGTTGTTATTGTTATCGATATTTACTGGCCTTCCGTGTATTAGTAAGTGAAATTCACCAGGATGTTTAAGTCTTCTTTTGAAGTGCAAGGCCCATACGCCATGTTTTCTCACCAATTCGAATTTACCATTTTCGTTACCTTTGACAATCATGTATTCCATTTCTCTCTAAAATCCCAAGTAAAGTTGATTAAATTAATTAATACATACATAGTTCAATCACCCATCTGCAAAAAAAATCCCAGTGAATGATGAAAGTCCCAAAAAATGAATTCACTGGGATTTTTTTAAATCCTGGGCTAAGAATTTTACACAAACCTTTACGGCAGGCTGTATTTTTAATATTCGCATTTTGTGTTTGGTTTGAGCCAGGCTAATCTTAAACTCCAATTCTTCTCCATGATGATGTCTTCTAAACCTCCTGGACCTTCTGGTCCTCACCAATTGTTTTAAAGTGTCAGTCATGTTTGAACTGTGGTCTAAATTCAGTCTATACTGTCTGGAGTTACGTCTGTGTCTTCCATTGACCTAGAATTTCGTAGGAATAAAATTGGAACAGTTAAATCATATTTTTTACTTTGCAAGAGAAACAGCCTTCTGTTGTAATTAATTTGTCATTCGAGGCCGAACCAGCTCCTTCGTTAATCGGATAAGTTGGAACATCTCCAATATCCTGCCCATAACCAACATTTATAGGTGCAATTGTGGAAAGACAATGTCCTTGGCCTATTCGCTGATATCCTTGTGGACATCCACATGAAAACCCGACTGGGCCAGTAGAAGTGCAACCAAAAGCGCAAGGTGCTCCACTACACCCAGCACTGACCTGAAAGGGGTATGTAGATTTTTATATTTCCATTTTAATCACCGAACCTGAATGCAGACACTAAGATTGTTATCAAACTGGTATCCAGTGGGACATCCGCATCTATAGCTACCTGGCGTATTGAAACAGTTACCACTTGCACCGCAAGGGTTATTTGCGCATTCATTATCATCGACACATTGATTATAATAATAATGCAGTACGTATCCTTCTGGGCACCCACAGCGATATCCACCTATCAAATTCTGACATCCTGAAAGCGGTTTAACGAAAAATTGGTTTAGATATTAAAACTGACTACCTTCAGGGCATTTTCCGTCATCTACACATTCATCTGCATCGATGCAGTAAGTACCGGTTTTGTCCAATTTAAATCTTCGTGGGCAGATACATTTGAAACTTCCTAGTGTGTTGACGCAGCGGCCTGGTTTGGGGCAAATACCTGTGTCCTCTTTACATTCGTTGATATCTAAAAATTGACAATCATATAGGAGAATTTTTGTTTGTAAAGACGAATTTTTTATACCTTCACAGTCGTCACCAATCTGGTTATATCCTTTAGGACAAGAACAAGAGTAACTTCCTTGGGTGTTGATGCAAGTATGTTGACATACGTGTTGTCCAGTAGCACACTCATCAAGATCTCGACATGTCATTCCATCGGCATTTAACAAATAACCAGGAGGACAAGAACATATGAAACTTCCTTCAATATTTCGACAAATATGTTGACATGGTGACGGTCGGTTCTCACATTCGTTAACATCGCTACAGAACAGCCCTGAAGGATCTGCCTTAAAACCTTTGTTGCAAATACACCTATAAGAACCCATGGTGTTAATGCATTGACCATTTCTACATAAATCAGGAATTATTTCGCATTCATTAACGTCTGAAACAAAATACTAAGATCGCTGTTTATATCTTTTTTTTTTCTAACCTTGACCGTCGACTGTAAATCCACTATCCAAACATAATTCTTGGTATTGTGGTGAATATTTGGATGGACATAGTTCACATTGAGGCCCCCAAGCCTCACCCATGGAGCAACAACAGTCGGCTTTCGTTACTTGTTTTAGTTCTCGATTGTGAGTGGTACATCGACCATGAATAAGTTTTCTGAAGCAAACTCCTTGTCTCCTATCTAATTTGAACGTTTTTATTTTATAAGGCACATTTTATAGAAAGACGTACCTATACATCGACGTCTATCTTGAGTTGGTTCATAACCATCGTAGCAGTCACATCTGTATGAACCCTGAAGGTTTATACATTGACCGTTTTGGCAGAGATTGGGGTTCACAGCGCATTCGTCTATATCTACACAATCATCTGTTAAAGGCACTTGGGTGTAACCTTCAGGGCAGATGCACGTAAAGGACCCAATAAGGTTTTTACATAGAAACTTGCAGTTGTTTGCCGGCGTTACACATTCGTCAACGTCTAACAAATTGTTATTAATATTAATATGCGAATATAGAAATGTAATACCTTGGCAATGTCGACCATCGGGAGCTAACGCAAAGCCGTAGGGACAGATGCATCTAAATGAGCCGGGAACATTGTGACATCTAAATGCGCACTGATTTCCCAATTCGTGGCATTCGTTAATATCCTCGCACACCTTAATTACAAAATTAATATTCATTCAATTGTCAAGTGAAAATAAACTGTATTACTCTGGTTCACAAGTTGAAAAACGTGTTAATTCTTGCTATTGCGGGTTAAAATACGTGTAATAGCTCATTGGCTCTGTAATTATCTCTAGAAAAATCTCTAAAAGTTTCAAACCCGCACATAAACAAGTGAAAAAAAAAATGTAATTAGTCCATTTGTTTAAAAAAATTGTTTAAACAAATGGTTATAAAAATTGTTTTAATAATAATTATGTTAAGTAACAGTTTTTTTATATAACTTTTATAAAAACTATTTTTATAAAAAAAATTAGACCCCTATTTTAAACTTTCTAATTTTTTTGTTGTTTAAATAAATCATAATTATTACTATTTATTTTATTTTAATTGCTATGCAAGCCTGACAGACGTTGTTATGTCCAAATTTCAATCGCGAAACAACACAAAAGTAAAAACAAATTAATGCAAATTTATTTTATTTTAGGCTGGAATGCGTTTTTCCAGATGTTCCCGATTTTTTTTTTCAGTTGAAAACATTCATTTGAGTTATTTCCATCCCGGCAGCATAACGAACGAAACAAAAAAAGAATCAAGCAAGTATGTCGTTCCTATCGTCAGTTATGATCGAGAGTGCATACAAAAATTATAATTTTTCAAGTTTGTCCGAATTTTCCGAGTTCCCTTTGTAATTTTCTTTCCCTGAAAACTTTTCCAGGCCCATAACGAACAAAACAAAAAAAGAATTACGCATATCCATAGTGCGAATCGTGAGCTATGGTCTTGAGTTCATACAAATCCCATAGAAAAAAGGCACTTTAAAAGTTTTTCCCGAATTTTTCAATTTTCCGGGCAACTTTTCCAAATTTTCTTTCCGTAAGAACCTTATTTGGACTATTCGGTTCAGTCGTTCTGAACTCCTTTTCTAATTGTTCATAATATAATATATCCTTTTCGTCATTTTCTGCTTCTTCTGAAGGAGCATGTACATTTACTATGCTCATATTTCTTTTTTCTCCTTTTATTTTTAGCGGACATAACCTTTCCGATATTGGGTGGAAAGCCATTATCCTTTTTTTAACCTTTTTTGTAGCAGGAAGCCTGTCCCTAACATCCTATTTTCCTTCAACTTTTGAAAAAGGTCATGTCTCGATAACTTCCTTCTTCAGTTGCTTTGTTGCCTGTATTGCTAGTAGGTCCAGTCTATAATTTTTAATTTCTCCTATTAATTCATTCAATTTTCATTTACATTTCGTCTTTTTTGTATAATTTTTGCTTATTGGTTTTTTGAGTCTTGTTGTCGTCGTTTTTCTTTTTTCTCAAGTTTATTTCCGTTAGTGCCCCATTCCCATACAGGTAGAAGTGACTGTGAGAGAGATGTATAAAATAAATGGAGGAAAAATGATTGTGGCGGAACTTGGGAGCTGGGGGGAAAAGAAGAAAGTTATGGAAAATAAAAGAAAACTAAGAGAAAAAAAAAAGGAAAGAGAGTATACATAGAAGATGATCTGACAAAGAAGGAAAGATATATACAACAGGAATTAAGAGCGATAGCCAAAGAAGAGCGACAAAAAGGACAGCGGGTGAAGAAGATGTGAGAAAAAGAAAATTGAAGAAGTGAAAGAATTTAAGTATTTAGGTTATGTGATGAATGAAAGAAACACAGCAACAGCACATGTGAGAGAGTTAGTGAAAAAAGCAAATAAGATAATAGGAGCTGTATGGGGAATAGGAGATTTGGACATGATTTTAGAAGGAGAGTAATGATGTTTGATAGTTTGGTGAAAAGCGTGATGATGTAAGAAACAAGAAGGATTGGAAGGGGTGCAAGAAAAATATATGAAATGGGTGCTAGGGGTAGAGAGAAAGACACCGGGGTATATAGTGATGGAGGAAACAAAGAGAGATGGAATAAGAATAGAAGCAGGAAAAAGAGCAATAAGATTTGAGGAGAGAGGAGAGTGCAGAATTTTGCAAGAGTGTTTGAAAGAAAAAAGGAAAGAAATAGGAAAGGGGATATGGAAAGAGAGGGAGGCATATTTCGAAAGAAACGGGTATGCGGGCGCGGAGAATGAGAGAGAGATAGGCAGAGTAATGACAGATGAATTAGTGCAGAGAGATAGAGATGTGCAAGTGCAGGAAAGAAGAACGAGAATTAGGGAGTCTAGGTACAATGGGAAGTATGAAAAAATAATAACGGAAGAAATGCCAAAGTACCTAGGAAGAGAGAGTAGAAAAGAGAGTGATAATAGCAAGATTTAGATGTGGAAATGAGGAGAGAGAGAATAAATATTGGAGTGAGGATAATAATAGAGTATGCAAGATGTGTGGAGAAAAAAAGGAAACGATAGAGCATTTGTTGAAGGAATGCGTGGAATTGAGAGCGAGACATGAGAGTAGAGAAGAAATTTGGAATGAGGACGGAAGAGGGATCGAATGGATGAGGAAGGTTGAGTGGAGAAGAGGGACAATCAGTAAGTGGGAAGGGATAAAAGCTGCTAGTTATTGTGTTGAATTATTGATTTATTTGGTTTTATTTATTATATTATATTTTATTTTATTTGAGTTATGGGAAATGTATCGGATACTTTATAAACCTGCGAAGGTAATAAATATACATACTACTAAACTGCTACTTAGCCGTATCCCCTGGTGGACTTAATAATGACGGCGTGCAGTGGCGTGGTTGAAGTGAAGTCATTTTCTTCACAAATTCATACTACACAAATTAGTAAATCACACTAAGGGTAATTTGTAATCGTAATTTTGTGATTGTCAACTGCTCACGAGGTGCCGCGAGGCTGCAGCAACAGTTGTATGTTTGCTTTTATTACCAATCATATTTTTAATAATAATTCAAATAAGGTGAGTAATGGAATTGGAGGTTGGGAATTGGTCACTTTCTAACCTCCTTTCCAATTGGAATGCAGTAAATTACTAACCGACTGTGAATAATTTTTTTTTTCTGGAAAGTGGTTGAAAATATTTTTCCCAAAGATTCCATTACATTAGTTAATCGATGGGCAGTAAAAAAATACATAAAAAGTAAAGTAGATTTAGGCTTAATTAACAATAATAATAAAGTACCATAATTCTTCAGATTTTTAAATTAATATTTTATGATAAAAAAAAAACAATTGTGTGTGGAGTCCACGCGCGACAAAAGTGAAACTTTATTGAACAAGTAATAATTGATAATAGTACGGATGCGGATATGATCTCAAATGAAAATTACTCACCACTCTCAACGGAGAGAAGAGGTACAATATAAAATATCCCTCCACCTATATTATTGAACGTTACGCATTTTCGTGTCATACGCGAAAAGGAAAGCTTACAACGTGCGAAAAGAAGTACAGCGTCGACCATGCGGAGCCCTATTTTAAACATTAATAAATGAAAACTATTAATAATAATCGAGATGAAGTTTCTAGAGCCATCTTTTTTAAGATTTCCTCCTCTTAATTTTTTTTTTTTAATTTCTCTAACTAGTTCTCGAGTTATTTGAAAAAATAGATCCCCTTTTTTGGGATTCTTTAATTGTTAATAACTTTTGCAAATTTTTCTAGAGGTGATTACAAATCCAATAAGCAGTAGCAAGAATTAACATGCTTTTAAACTTGTGATCCAGACTATACAGGGTGTTATGGAAATGTATACAAATAATTTAGGGGTCGTAGAACTCGTGAATTTGAGCAACTTTTCTTAATAACTCTTTTTCAAAAGCTCTTCTGTTTCGTATAAATTTTCGTTAAATTTTAAAAACACTAATGAAAGGGAAAGTCTCTTGGGAGACAAAAACTTTTATCATAGTTTTTTTGTACACAACAACAACCTACATTTCGCGCCGGTTGATTCATTTTTAAATTACGGGACAGTTTTGAGTGTGCTAAAATGGCGAGTTTCAGTAATTCCGGATTAACTGATGTGGAAATGCCCTATGGTGGTCCCGGTCAACAAAATTCACGAATTAACCCAACGTGTGAATAATGTCGCTGAAACAATTCCTTTGAATCCCGAAATGATAGGTATGTATTGCGAACATAGATCTCGATGGCACAACGAATTCAACAACGATGGTTATAACTTTGAATAGTTATTCTAAAGTAAGTAAGGAACAATAAATCTATCTAATTTATTATTACTGACCTACCACAATGTCTCTCTCATTCATTTGAGTGTTCGTTTTTTTTTGCGAAAAGTTACTCAAATTGACTCCACCCCGTAAAATATTTGTCACTACCATAACACCCCGTTGTTGCGAAATTTGAACAGTGAATATTTTTTGGTGACAGTTACATATTATGTGAAAAGAATGATATTGTTGGAGTCTATCAACACTTAGAAACAATTTTGTTGTAATATTTGAAGGAAAAAAACACGTAGATCTTGAAGAAAAACGGGATTTGCACGTGTTCAGAACCGATTGGTTCTTAAATGGCGCCGCGGGTAATTAAAAGTAAAATTACATATAGTAGAGCGCCGATTATCCCGTGCAACAATTATTATCCGTGATTTGGATTATCCGTGCCGGTCCTTCTCGAGTTTTTTTTTTAATTATGACATTATTTTGCAAATTCGGTGTTACATAAGAAAAATTAAAACTAAACAACTGCAGCAAAGGAGGAAACAGATTACAGATTACATTGTCAGTTTTCTCATTTTTATGTTATTGAAACGTGAATTTTTTTGTTTTGTTATTTCTATGTGTTATAATGTACACATAATTACATTTGGCACATTATTTTTTATAAATATGTATATATGTCTTATTTACGTCTTGTACCTATTAAAAAGTTTAATTCGCATTATCCGGGGGCACACTCGGCCCAGTTACCACGGATAATCGGCGCTCTACTGTAATACCAATCTACATTAATTACCTGAAGCGGCCCAGGAGCAAAACCGTCACCACAACTGCATTCAAACCCTCCGATAACATTATTGCAAGTCCCATTTCCGCAAATATTAGGATTGGTCACGCATTCATTTTCATCTTCGCATTTTCTGCCGGTGGAGTCCAGAACATATCCCATTGGACACTCGCATCGGAAAGATCCATCCGTGTTTACGCATTCTCCACCATCACAAATATTTGGCATTAATTCGCACTCGTTGATATCACTTCCTGTATCCATTCGACCAGGACCTTCAGGACAAAGCTTTAAAAATTGAGCTGTAATTGAAAAAATAATGAATTGGAATTGTTTCTATTTCATTCTTACGGCTCCCTTCAGGTGGACATCTTTCGCAGTTTCTTCCCCAAGCTACACCTTTAGAACAACAACATTCCTTCTCCGTTATTTGCATGCCTCTGGGTTCGGAACATTGGCCCCTATTAAACGAGTCATAACATTGTTCTTGTCTAACGTCCACACACTTCATTGTGTGGTGCTCAAGAATAAAGCCTTCAGGGCAAGTGCAAAAGGCACCACCATCGGTGTTGGTACAAACGCCGTTTTCACAGATACCAAGGTTGACGAGACATTCATCAATATCTTCACACAAGTTAGTGACGGGGCTTAATTCATAACCATTGGGGCAAGTACACACAAATGAACCCATTACGTTTGTGCATCTTCCTGGAGCTAAGCATGTTCCTGGAACTTCGTGACACTCATCTACATCTCTACAGTTGTGTCCATCTGCTGATAGTGTGTAACCAGTGGCACATTCACATGTAAATGATCCAATTGTGTTCTTGCATCTCCCGTTTCTGCACAAGAAGGGCATCATGTGGCATTCATCCACATCTACGCAGTCATTATTGCTGCTCAGTTTAAATCCAGGATTACAATGGCACTTGTATTGGCCTACCATGTTAACACAGCTGCCGTTATTGCAAATCGTTGGATGTCTTAAACACTCATCTACGTCCACGCAATTGTCTCTAGAGGTGGTT
This sequence comes from Diaperis boleti, assembly GCA_963583935.1. NCBI lineage: Eukaryota > Metazoa > Arthropoda > Insecta > Coleoptera > Tenebrionidae > Diaperis > Diaperis boleti. The sequence continues at coordinate 38,593,030 of OY757242.1, read as the reverse complement.
AGTAAATAACCTGGATGACATACACACTGGAAACTTCCTTGCAAATTTTTACATTCACCATTTTGACAAATGTTGGGTTTTTCAAGACACTCGTTAATGTCGATACAATCCATGAATGTTGTCCCATGTTTATAGCCTTCAGGACATTTACATTCAAAGCTGCCAGGAAGGTTAATGCATTGGGCGTTGCCTTCACATGGGTTTCTTAGACACTCGTTGTCATCTATGCATTGATGAGAGTTTTCGTCATATATGTATCCCCGATTACATTGACATTCAAAACTGCCCGGTGTGTTCATGCATTCTCCGTGTTTGCACATAGATGGCATAAGGTCGCATTCATTAATTTCTATCGTTTCGTTTGTCATAGGATTGACAATTTGACCGGGTCTTCCACCACAAAGAGCAAAGTGTTCATCTAAAAGAAGGCGGGAATTATATATTTATTGCATAAATCTTCTTGTAACATTGCGATATATTGCAATTTGTACCTACTGGTGCCTGCCAGTGGGCAAGGTTCGCATGGTTGTCCCCAAGCTTGGCCCATCGAGCAACAACATACTTTTCGGGTCTGATTCTGAGACATTGGAGTTGAACATCTCCATCTACTGTAGTTTAAGAAGCACAGATCTTTCCTCATATCGACACATTCCCCTGAAGCCAATCAGTACAAATATAAGCGATTACAGATGTGTATAACATACTTCCCCCAGGCAGAGGCATATACCCTTCAGGACATTGGCAGAAATATTTCCCCGGCTCGTTCACACATTCTCCAACACTACAAATGCCTGGATTTTCGGCACATTCGTCTATATCAACACACATAAAACCTGTTTCGTCTAGTCTAAAGCCTTCATTACAAGAACACATGAAGCTGCCGAAAGTGTTAGTACAGTGTCCGTTCTTGCAAATGTTTTCATGTTCTTCGCATTCATTGATGTCTTCTAATACCACTGTGACATCATTGGGTTTGTAACCCAGACCTCCGGGACATAACTGTTGATACTCTAGGCTGTCATGGGAAGGACAGTTTTCACATTGTGGACCCCAAGCTCTCCCTACTGAGCAACAACAGCCTGCTTTTGTTACGTAATCAGCAGTTGGTATTTCACATCTTCCTTGGTGGTCGATCTGGAGGTAACACCGCGATGTTCGACGGTCTGAAAATTTCCTGATAAAATTTCATAATGGGGGTGTTTTTAACATCAATGCGACCTGTATTAACACCGATAATAAAAAAATGATAATTTTTCTAAATTGATTTCAACAATGACATTAGTTTTTTCTGGATCGAATTGTTCTTATGGAAACAAAATGCGAGAAGTCCTTGTAAATCAGACACGACACAAATAATGCTTGGTTGGAACACAATTTGGAATTAAATTAAAATGAGGTAATCACTCAATCCGTTAATTGTTTGGAGTAAACAGTATTATTATGAAAATTGAACTTAAAAAGAAGGAGCTTCAATATTTGATTTAACAAATAAATCTGCAGCGATTAATACGTATTCGCTATTTACATTGCAGCAGGAGTTTCAACGTGCAGGTTGGTCTCGTTTGGCATCTGCAGCGTCACCGCAGATTAGCATTAGCTTCTTTAGTATTTGGTTTTCAACAGAAAATAATTTTTGACTATCATTTTCAATTCATTACAATCATTCAAAAATGATCATCTAGTTCATAATCTCTCCGTATTTGATGGTACTTGCAACAAATGCGACAGAAATCATTATCATACATTTTATTACCAGTTAAAATACACGCATTTATTTTTAAAGCACCCAATACAATCTCGAATAGATTACCGATACAAGCATTTCCTTCTGCCACGAGATCATAATTTGGAGGACAGATACATCGAAAACCACCTTCCAGATTTGAACACTTTCCGTAAAGGCAAGACTGGGGGCTCTCACATTCGTCGATGTCTGTACAATTACCACCGGATCCATCAAGTTTATAACCGTCGTTACAGTCACAACGGAACATTCCAAAAGTATTTTCGCATTTTCCAAACACACATAAGTTAGTAAACATATTACACTCGTTTATGTCTAAAAGTTAAAACTGAAGCTTTTGCTCATCTAACAATCTCGACGTTACCAATGCAGGACTGGTCGTTGCCTTCGTCTGGATGCATGAATCCCATCTCACATTCGCATCTAAATGCTCCCTGATAATTAAGACATTGCCCGTTTTCGCAAAGATTTGGATCATTTAGACATTCATCTATGTCCACGCACTTGTATCCGTCGCCTTTGAAGCCTGAATCACATACACATTTGAAAGAACCGTCAGTATTTATGCACTGAGCGTTCTGGTCGCAACCTCCATTGTTTGTTAGGCATTCGTTTATATCTCTGCAACTTATACCGTTTCCTGTAAAGCCGTCTTGACATCTGCACTGGTAAGAACCCTAAAATATTAAAGTAATTATACTCAAGCAAATTCAGGATGAGTTAGTTTACAGGATTGTTTATGCAATCTGCGTTTATGTGGCAATTATAAGAACCGAGGTAGCATTCATCATCATCGGTACAAGAAGGACCGCCATCAGGTTTGACCGAATAACCATCCTCGCATCTACATTGGAAGGACCCAAGCGTATTGACGCAATCACCGTTTCCACAAATATTAGGATTTTGTTTGCATTCGTCAATATCTGCTCATCATAGAAATTATTAAGAATTAAGAAGCGCGGCCTCTCTTTTACCTAAGCAAGATGTTCCTCCAGTTCCAGGAAGTAGACCAGCAGTACAATGACAGATGTAACTTCCAATAGTGTTTGTGCATTTGCCGCCATTGCATATTCGTGGGTTTTCTTTGCATTCATCCACATCAGCGCAGGTTTTTCCATCCAACATGAGTGTGTAACCAGGCCTGCAAATATAGCATCAAATTTTTTCTATACGATTTTGATACAGCGACGACGGCCGCCCTGGATTGGGTCGAGGTCAACTATCTGCCCTCATGATCATACAGCGGATGAGTCATTCCGGAACGTTTTGGAGATGAAGAGTTGAGAAGCACTTGGGAGGATTGGACAACTGGACGTTACTGTTGACATGACCACCGACCCGGACGTAACAGAAAAAACACGGAACATTTGTTGAGGCTGACGGAAGAATTCCGATTGGAAAGTGGCGTTACAGTATAGAAAGGGCAGACCATCGGGCTGTACCATCCTGTACTACGGGTCGTCTGTGGCGAAGAACCAGTCTTTGAATGTGGCAGAAAAGAGATTCAGGGGACGAGTGTGGAGAAGACCGAGGCACCGGCAGAACCAACATGGTGCAGCACAGAATCAACACAGGAGATGTTGCTCCGATTCCACAACCGCCAAGTAGACTCCTGTTTGCAAAACACCAAGAGGTGGCTCAGATGGTGAATAAAATGAAAGCGGACGGAATTATTGAAGACTTGTCAAGCCCGTGGTCGTCACCAGTTGTCTTGGTAACAAAGAAATATGGCTCCACTCGCTTTTGCGTTGACTACAGACGACTACGCAATGTGACTAAGAAGGTGTACCGGATTCAAATTCATCCCCAAGCCAAGATGAAAATCATTGGATTGGATTGAGGTAAATTGTTCTGGACGAAGAATCTTTAAAAGGGGCAGTGCGACGACGGATGATGAGTCATCATTCCGGAACGTTCTGGAGATAGAAAAGTCGAAAAACACTTGGAAGGATATCAAAAAGGAATTAACGGCATTCATTAATTTTAACAGAATTAGTATTAGCGGTAGTGCAAGTGTTTCTTTAAATCTACGAACCCGCCCGGCTCACGCAACCTTACAATACGTACCCGCAAGAACAAGAATAACTTCCGGGGGTGTTAAAGCAAATGTCATCGCAGGGTTCATCGTCACATTCATCTAGATCTTCGCAGTGTGATTTTAGTCCAGTCTGACTGTAACCTTCATTACATATGCATTGATATGTCCCCATCATATTTTCACAAACACCATTAGAACATATTCCGCTTGTTCTGGAACACTCATCGATATCTTTGCAAGATAATTTATCACTAGCTAGTTCATGTCCTGGAGGGCATTCGCATTTGTATGAGCCTTCGGTGTTAATACAACGTCCTCCTCTACAAAGACCCGGAATTTCATCACATTCGTTGATATCTAAAATTTAATAAAATTTACAAGTACTACACCTAAATTTGTTGTATATTTACCCATGCAAATTTGCATTGGTGCCATTGTTCTGAAACCTTCATTACATTCACAAATGAAGTCTCCTGGAATATTTTTGCAAACTCCATTCCCGCAAACATTATTGGTGGTTATACTGCATTCATCAATATCTAAAATTTGTACGGTTCAGACATCAAATTAGTTAAAGTTGAAGTTTTAGAAATTACCTACACATTTAATCTTGTTATCGTCGTAGTCATAACCTTTATTGCATCTGCAATTATACCCTCCAATAGTATTTTTACATCTTCCATTTTGACACATCCCTGGAAATTCGGTACATTCGTTGATGTCCTTTTTTTCAAGGAAGCCTTGACCCTTAGGGCATAATTCTAGGAACGCTTGGGTTCCAGGTCTAGGACAAGCTTCACATTTTTCTCCCCAACCACGACCAATGGAAGAACAACAACATAAACTTTTGTGGAAAAGGCCGTCGATTGGATTGGTACATTTTCCGTGTGTGTAACGGACATAGCACTGCTCCTGTCGAATATCCAAGCAGTAGGTTCCTAAAGAATTATTTTGTGGTACTAAGGTTAGGTAAAATGTTAGTAAACATACGAGTTTCATCAAGTGTCAGTCCTGGAGGGCAGGTACACGTAAAACTACCGTCAGTGTTGACACAAACACCTCCTCTACAAATATCTGGATGCAGATCACACTCGTTAATGTCGGTGCAAGTTTTGCCATCGATTTTAGCATAACCCTTTGGACAATCGCAATCATTTCTATTGCATCTTTCACAAGGAGAACCCCAAGCTACCCCAATCGAACAACAGCACTCTGATCTTCTACTGAGCTGAGGTAAGTTGTTTTCGCATCTTCCGTGATTCAGTTTCGTCCAACATGAACCTTTTCTGTTATCTGAATGTTGTAAGCAAGATTTTATTCGGAATTTGTGACTATTTCTTCAATAACTACCTATGCAAATTCGGCCAGTGTTATCAAGCACAGAACCCGGATCGCATTCACATTTGTACGAACCAAAAATGTTAACACATTCGCCATTAAAGCAGGCTTCTGGTCCTAGCTCTCTACATTCGTCCACGTCTTCGCAAACGGAAGTGTGAGGATTTAACTGAGTTCCAGTCGGACATATGCATTGGAAACTGCCAGGTGTGTTTCGGCACTGCCCACCACTGCATACCTGTACAGTATATCTAAGAACTCAAAACGTAACGCATTTAAGAAGACACATGTTTGAATACGTTGTTGGATCTTCTGTCTTCGTATTTTAAATTTACTTTTGTTGGTGGAAAGATTAAACTTTCAACGTTATATAGAGTGAATGGGGTATCAACTAACAAACTTTGGGACATGAAAATGAAATAAATTTATATTAGTAGAAGAGGGTGCATTTGCGACCCCAAGCGCTTAAGCATTTTTTGCTTGATCTGATGTCAGAAATACCTCGTAGAAATCTGGCAGTTCATGCCTCATTCATCCCGTATTATAAAGAACTTACCAATTGTTCCACTTCGCACTCATTTATATCAGTACAGATCTTCCCAGTTTCATCAACTTCAAATCCAGGATTGCAGATACATCTATATGTACCAATCATGTTCTCGCAGGCACCATTGAGACAAATGTTCGGATTTTGGGCACATTCGTTAATATCATGTCCATCAAATGTAGATCCAATACCGTGAGGACATAAAGAGTCAAAATCGGTAGTTCCAGGCATGGGGCATGGTTGACAATTAGTACCCCAACCCATTGGTTTTCCGGAAATTATAGTGCAACAACAACAACTAGATCTCGTGACTGCAGTTGTTGACGGATTAAAACATAGACCATCTCTATACTCTTGATAACACAAATCTCGTCGTGTGTCTAAACATGATCTTCCATCCGGCCCAAGACTGAAACCCTGGTGGCACTCGCAGCGAAAACTACCAGGAGTGTTGTAACATGTTCCAAATTGACAAGGAGCGGAAATGCATTCGTCGATGTCAACGCAGTGTCTACCATCAGCACCCAAGCGATAACCAGAATCACATACACATCGGAAGGAGCCTTCCATATTGATGCATCTCCCGTGATCACACATACCTGAAAAAGTACTTTCTATTTATGGAGAGTTCTTGGTACATCATGAAATAAATTGTCCCAAAATGATTGTACTTTCAACTACCTGTGTGAGAACATTCGTCCAGATCACTGCAAAATGTCTTGTCGCTAGATTCCACAAAGCCTGGTAAACAGGTACAAGTGTATGAACCTGGGATGTTATTACATCTTCCGTTTAAGCATATCCTTGGATTCTCGTAGCACTCATCAATATCTGGTACAAAAACCGTTATTATGATAATAGAAAAATGTAAGTTAATTACCTATGCACGCAAATCCGGTTGGCGACAGCTTAAATCCACTTTTGCACTGGCACTTGAAGCTCCCGTCCATATTAATGCAAATCCCATTGCTACACATACCAATTTCTGAGCACTCATCATGATCCGTGCAAATCGTACCATCTGGAGAAACATCAAATCCTGGAGGACAAACGCAAGTGAAACTTCCTGGATTGTTCGTGCAGTGCCCGTTTTGACACTTTCCTTCTCTGCATTCATCAATATCTGTAACAATTCAGTTGAAAGACAAATAAATAAAAGTGAGTAAAAAATAGAAGTAAATAAAACTAGCCTTCACACACTTGTCTATGTCCTTTTCGAAATCCGGGTTTACATATGCATTCGTACGCTTCAAGAGTGTCTACACACTGATGGCCTTCTCCACATATATCAGGTCTTAAGATGCATTCATTGACTGGTATCAATTCTATAGGCTGTTTTGTTTCATTCACAGGTATTCCGTCTTTCTTCTTTATAGGTGAAACAGGTTCTTTTCCAGGATGTGTTGGTCCAGCACATAATTTTCTATGCTCGTCCTCGCCATATTTTGGACACCTCAGACACTCATCACCCCATCCTTCGCCCATGTTAACGCCACAGCAACAGTCTTTTTTCGACAATCTCATAGGTAAACTATTTCTGCAATAACCTTGATGTGAACGGCTAGTGTAACATAGTCCTTGTCTCCCATCAATACAGAATTTTTTGTCTTGACTTTGAATAAAACCGGGATTGCACAAGCAAAAGTACGATCCATCGGTGTTGACACATCTACCATCAAGGCAAATATTTTCCTCCTCACATTCATTTCTGTCATCACATCTGTTGGTCTTTGGATTTCTGGCTTGTCCCGCGGGACATTCGCAGGTGAAAGAACCGATCGAGTTAACACACCGCCCTCCCGTACATAAATGAGGAATTGCCTCACATTCATTTATATCTGGAAGGATGGAATATAACCGTACATCAGATATATTTCTTACAAACTTACCAACACATTCTCCCGTTTTCTGATTTTTGAGGAAACCAGTATCGCACTCCAAATGAGAAGGACAGTGTTCACAGGGGTGTCCCCAAGCGCGTCCGACTGTAGCGCAGCACAATGTCTTGGTGCACACAACTCCTTCAAGTTGGTTTACACATAAAGCCCCACTTGCTCCGGTGTAACAAGGGCCAGTCCTGTAATCTAAAATTATGTATATTTATCAAAAAACTTATGTTTACATGCTTTAAACATAAGTGGTATCGCAAAACTTTGAATTACCTATCTCACAATGATGTCCTGTAAAGCCGTAAATACAGGCACAACGGTCTGGTCCTATGCATCTGCCACTATTCTTGCAAGGTTCCAGACATATTGCTGAAAATATTTGTTACAATCCGCTCATAATTAAATTGGTCTTACTTACGTTCTGTACAGAATTCCCCTGAATATCCAGGTGCACAAACACATTTTCCATCTGTACAGGTGCCTCCGTTCATGCAAATTGCTCTACAGGATTTACCGCTGGCATGGTCTAAAATCATGAGCTGCATATAGAAGCAATAGAAGTTTTCATTCCAAAAGTTTAAACCGAATTTGGATATTTTTACATAATTCAGTTGAAATATATAATGATTATATACAGGGTGATTTAAGTTCTTTTTACCATTTCACTCAGAATACATTCTGACAAAATGTTATATGGATCACATTAGAATGCAATTAGCACTCAGCAAATTTAGCAAATCAAAATTCAAATAAATTTTTGGAACCAGGGTTATACAGAGCAAATATTTTTTAAATATAAATATTTAGTTTGGAATTGTTACAAAGTGTGAAAAAGTTATTTACATTGGCTACAACTAGTTCCTTGGCGACCATTCTCACAAAGACACAAATTTGGTTTAACACATCGTCCTTGGCCACAGGATCTAGAACAAACAGCTGAAAAATAAATGTTAAAAGATCTGTTGTTTTATGAATTGTTGGAAGAGTATTACTTACGTACTATGCATAATCCTAAAATACTGTTTCGGGACCACCCGGGACAACAATATGTTCGAGATCTGCTTCGACACACGTTGGGACTGAAATGATAAAAAAAAATCATAAAGCATTTTGTTAACTGCTGAGTTTATTTATAGTTAGTAGTAGATATATTTATCTACAATTTCTGTATAATAATCTCATTATACCACTCATATGACGCAATTTGAGTTGAGAAATGGACCACATTGCTCCACTATAATAATGGAGTAATGAAAAATGGTCATAGAAACTTTGTGTGGTTACCATCATAGCAATTCGAAATTTTCTTGATATTCGATAATAAAATTAATCTGATTTTTTTCAGTTTTAGGCAGTTTTAATAGTACATTATATTATAAGTGATAGAAATGCATCATTATTAGCGAGTGAGAATTTTGACAAACAAGTGCGCTTGCGCACGAGTGGGGCACTTCTCACGAGCTTTATAATGACATTTCGATCACGTGTGATATACGACGTTTTATCTTACAGGTGCATTGTATAAAAATCGAAGAAATATTTATTCAAGTAAATAAGCGCCTGTAACATTAGCATGGTTCTAATATCAGTTTCCGTAGTGACCTGTGATTGTTATAGTTATGAAATAAACAGTCTCGTTTTTTTTTCACAATTTTCACGAAAGTAATAAAAATTGTCTTTCTACCGAAAGATATTAAACTAAACGTCGAAGTCACGGTTTCCAGTTTGCTTCCGGTAAGGTCGAGACACATGTACGAGAAAGAGTATGATCTGTTCGTGAAGAAGTGGAAGGCAGAGAATCACGTTAAATTACATGTAATTACATTACAATTAATAATTACAATTTTTAATTACAACTGACAGTTGTCAGATTTACTCACTAGTGAGTAGAACTGACAGCTTTATCTCTCTTGTGATTAAGATTTGATTTCTGTCACCGAAAACAATGGTATAAGGTACCTCAAAAACTACACCTGTAAGATAAAAATCATTATTCAAATTACGGATTAGATTTAAAAAAAAAATTGAAAATCATATAAACAATGCATTTGTTTATAACAATTTTTCAAACAGCAAGTTAAAAATAAAAAAAAATACATGTTTATATTATTGCTTTCAGCAATAACAAAACATATCAGTAGAGATAATAGAAAAAAAATTCTTCCATTGGAGCTGGACGGGAGCTGAGCCGCCCGTTTTTGCCATTTTTCGGCGCTAAATTAACATGATAAATATTGCTGGGACAATTCCGGGAGATAGGACTTTTTTTTGGAAAATTTCCTGCTCTTTAAGGATATTTTTTGAAATTTTGGATAATATCTCAAATAGTTTTTGAAATATTTGCAAAAAACGTAACCACCTTCTTTTTGTTTACTTAATTGTTTATAACTTTAGTAATTTTTATTTGCGGATATTGATTTTCAACTAAAAAATCTTGGTGCAATTACGAATCGAATGACACTTCAATAATAATTTTTGGTGCCTCTTAACTCGAATTATTTCAGAAAAAGGGACTTGGAAATTAGTGTGCAGGTCTGCATATCATGTAGAACGTGACTCCCTCAACATTTAGAATCGCGATATCTCAGGTATGGTAATTCTTAGAAAAAAAGTATAAGAACCATTTTTGTAGATAATTTAAAATCTATAATTTTTGTCTGGTCTACTTTTTTGATACAACTTTAAAAAAAAATCCAAAAAACCACAAATGTTGACCTTTGACCCCGAATAACTTTTTTAGCACACATGGGATCGATGGGGACTTTTGACACTTTATTTCTAATGGTGTACCCAAGGTCTCCACCAAAATTTAGCTCTGTGGGAATTTTTGTTATTTGAAATGTCTATTTTGACCGGACTAGAGTGGCTGGATCCATCTGGTACATAACAAAAATGTTATAATAGCTCCTGAAAATAATATTTTTCTACTATAGTAAATAATAATTCCAAAAATAAATCATTATATAAACTAACACAATTGCTGTAAAATGTTTGCATAAGTATGTATATACAGTGCTTTTTTTTAATTGTGGCCGAAATAGAGAATTTACCTGCCGTGTTAACCTAAGTTTGGTTCGAAATTGACTGGAAACATAATAAAAAAAGATGAAAATTTAATTTAGTTGATACGAGATAAAAACTGATGCCTCTACCGAAACCGTCTCTCGTTAGTGTTAACATGCTGATTAATCATGCAGGAGTCCAGCCGCGTGCACTCTCGCTCACGCAGTTTCCTCGAGATTAAAATCATTAATTCTTGAAATATGAAACAAGTATGCGGCCTCAACTCAAGTTGGTGCTACACCGTCGTTCTTCAATTTTATTCGGATGAATAACCAGCAAAAACGAAAAAAAAAAATCAAGAAATTTAAGAATACACATGCACACTTGACCTTTCGTGATTTTATCACTACCATCGTTTTATTGTTGTCATCAATCGTCTCAAAAACAATTTATTTAAGAAATGATTGATTCAGTACCTCCGATTTTCAACATCAATCAAAACAAGCTGGTCGATTCAATGGACACACTGTTTGCGCTGAGCGGGTATTGTCAGCCTCGAGTTTAACCGTGATGATGTTACAATGATCTTTAGAAAAAGTTGAAAGGATTTTTGCGGACATTTATTATTGTGTTCTCTCGACTCAATAGTATGATAACATAATGTGTGTTATTTCTACGGTAAAAAATAGGAAAGATTAAACATGACAGTGTAGGTAAGGTAAGCTGTAAATTTAAATTTCAAGAAGAGCAAAAACATCGGGCAGTTCTATTCGTCAAAGAAATATTGTGTTTGAAGATGATAAAAATCTGAGTGATAAGGAAAAATGACACGACTCGTTGCTTAATTTATTAAAATCTAAACACTTTGCATAACACTTGTTGGTTAAAACAAAACAGAATTTGATAAAAACGGGTTTCACCAGGTCATGAGTGAAATTTAACAACGCGGAGAGAGTTATTAGACTAACTTACAGTATTAGAGGATATTTGCTATACCCTTGATGGAGTTTTTGGTCCATACTTTCTTTATACGGCATACAACAACATATATGTAATCCATATCTTCGAAACAGTTCAGGCACTTCAGGTTCAATTGAGCTCTGGAACTACCGATTCAACAATTTGTGCTAACGCAATCATAGCTTTCAAATTTTGGGTGAAATTTTTCGAAAGAAGTAAATGAAATGCTGATATACCAAAGAGGCAAAACAGAAAAAAGACTAATTAAGGTGGAAAAATAGCTTTAAAAAACAGTTATAACCCAGCTTTTACTTATTTTCTTGATAATATTACATAAAATATTCGTTTTGTAAAATACATAATCGAGAAAGTGTACATAACTAAATATATCAACCTTTCCGCATCATATGTATTTATTTGACAGCTGTCATACCTAACCTCGAAATTTGCTGTTGATTATTCGTTATTTTTCTAATTTTGCGTGAACGAATACAAAAAATGTCAAAATAAAAAAGAAACTATGAAAGTAACCTAAAAGTTATGACAGGTTGAATCGAGAAATGCGCATGGAAACGATAAAAAATGTGAGACCAAGGTAATTAAATCTATGTGCACTAGAAATAGCGAATAACATTTGATACGCTTATGGGTTCTGTTGAAGTGTGTAAACTTAATTAATTATTACAGAATTACAGAGCAACGCTAGCGTACACAATTCTGTAGCTTTACAGCTTTTTATTGTTACGTCAAACTTATTAATTCAATCAACCATATTTAATTCGACGACTACGGAATGTAAGTAAGGCTATAATTTTCAAATAAAACTGCGACAACACTTAAAAACGTAAATTGCAGCAACAAATTTACCAATTCCAGGAGCTCTGGGTAAGGTAAGGCTGTTAAATATAATAATCGGTTGCTAGGTTACAAAAATCATGGTTGACTTTTAGAAATAATTTAATTTGTCTGGTCAACTGTACTATCTGTCTCATTTGACAATAGTATGAAGAAGTAAAATTATTGAACCAATTTAAGACCAGATTCAGTGAACTTGTATCACTTAAGTAAGACAAACACCTTTTGGTGTTTCTAAGACTACTAATATACTAACACTGAAAATGTGAAAAAAATTTGAAAACAACTGGTACAAAAAAATACAATAAACGCTCGAAATTGCCTGCCATTCATTTGCAGTTTGTCTATTTTCAGCGGGATCTCCAATCTGATTCCGATTTGGCTGAACTTGACGAGTTTCTCTAGTTCCCACCAGCACGTCCAAAAGAGTGTGGTCAACATGAGGGCATACTCTTTAATAAATCGAGTCGCATTTTTTGCTGCTGCACGTACAATTCTTCCGTATCTATCACTTTCATATTAGGGTTAAATAAGCGCACAAACGCAACACGACAACTCGTATGAACAACTCGTTAAGATCTTTCAAAATTGTACAGTGGACCAAGCATTTTAAGGTATTTTCGAAACCTTGAATACGCAAAACTATACTCCTCATTTACCCTGATGAACTCGATGACGTTTTCTTTTTGTTATCTAAACTTTGGCCAATCATACAGAATCGCCGCATTTTCTCTGGAGAGTGAGCCATAAGACAATAATTTTTTTCAGCAATTTTACGTAGTATTATTGTGATTATTTCATTCATCATCGTTTTCGACCAATCGCAAGACTTTATGTTTTGAATTATAGTGATTATTTCGTTCATCATCGCTTTCGACCAATCGTAAGACTTTATTTTTTGAATTATAGTAATAGCTCGATAATCCTTTGTTCCTTTTTCAAATGTTTTTATTTCCAGGGCAACGCTGAATTTTTATGTCAAATTTCAATATGAATTGTTTTGGGGAACATTAATTGATGTTTATTCATGAAATAATCTTACTGAATTACTTTCGTGCTTCTGAAACATTCTGTTGTAATACTCAAGTTGATGAAAACGCAATACTCGTGTCATTTTTTGACAAATTTCCCTCTGTTGCCCATCGGGAAATTAAAACGTCAAAAAAATGACACTCGTAGTTGCTAATCAACTTTCGTATTACCAATCGATAGTTTCGAAGCACTTATGTAATTACAAGTGATAACTTTTCCTGTCTTAAAAAAGGGACAAAAGAGAGCAAAAGGGACAGAAGAGACAAAAAGAACCAAAACGACCAAAAAACTCAAAGACCAAAGACAGCAGAGAAGCCAATAAGACGACACAAAAAAAGAGATTAAAGAAATGAAAGGTATATAAGAGACGAAATATACTAAAAAGAACGTAGTAAATAGAGCAACCATAGGGACTAAGGAGATCGAAAACCAAAAAGTACAAGTGAACAATGAAACAGAATGAACAAAACAAACTAACACAAAAAACACTAAAGATACCATAAAGTTCAAAGACCAAAGCGATCAGAGGGACTAGACCTAGAGAGATGTATATATGCTTAAGATATCACCGCTGAAATTAAAACTTCTTTGGTGATCGTAAAAGAACAAAAAGGCGAAAGACGACTAGACTAGATGGACTAAAGAAACAAAAGGAATATAAAAAGAGAGACTAAAGAGCTCCGAGAAAGGAAGTAAAGACACAAACCAGATAAAGAAACAAAAGACATAGAAGACATCAAGAAGAACAAAGGTAATAAAGAGACTAAAAATGCAAGAAAGTAAAAATAAAACAAAAGATATAAGCCGACAAAAGAGATGAAATGCGTAAAAGAGGCCAAAGAGACTAAAGAGAGATAAGTGACAAAAACGTAAAAGAGACAAAGAAGACAAAATACACCAAAGAGAAATATTGTGATAGATATCAAAGAGATCAAAGATGCCAAAATAAAAGAGACAAAAAAGACAAATGAGCCAAAGACTCCACAGGGCTCCAAAAGACAAATAGACAACGGGGATAAAACAAACAAACGAGACAAAAAAAAAACAATAGAATCTAAAGAGACAAACAGATCAAAGAGAGTAAATAAACTAAAGTGACTACAGATACTGAAGAGACAACAGAGGCATCCAAGGAACAGACAGAGCGGTTTCCACCGAGCCGGTGCTTATTAACATCAACACAGATCAAAGGGGCCAAAAAACAAAAGAGACAAAAAGGACCAAGAAGCAAATGACATAAAGTGACGAAAGATACCAAAAGAGCCAAAGAAACCAAAGAGACAAAAGAGATAAAACAGACACTAGGAACAAACTGGATGAAACAAACAATAGAACTAAAAGAAATAAAAGAGACCAAACAATATAAAGAGAGTAAAGCGAGTAAAGGGATTAAAGTAAGCACAGACCCGAGGGGACAAAAGAAACTGTGAGATCAAAGTAACTAGAGAAAGAAAAAAGACCTAAGTGACCAAAAAGACTAAAGAAACTATAGACATTAAAAGATTGAAAAAGACAAAAGGAAGATAAAGACATTATAATGAAATGAGACCAAAAAGACCAAACAGACAAAAGAGGAAAAAGATAAAATTAACATAAAAGGGACTACAGAGACCAAAAACATCAAAGAAACCCAACAAAGAGGCCAAAAACAATAAGATCATAGAATGAGACGAAACAAAAGAGACCAGGCAAACCCAAAAGATAAATAAAGAGTTAGGAGACGACGCAGACTAAAGATATAAAAAGGATATAAGAGACCAAGGATACTAAAGAGACCAAACAAAAGATACTGACATGAAAAGATACTTCAGGGACTAAAGGGACCATAGAGGTTACAAAGATGATCGGAGGGACCAGCGAGACCAAAGAGAAAAAATAATATGGGAATAAGAAAGTCCAAGGAAAGTAAAAATATAATAGAGGGTAACGGGAGTAGGTCAAAACTCTGAAAAAAATTGAAGTTATAAAATATTAAAGATATTAACACGATTAGAATAGAATGGTCTATTTTTACTTTTTAACTTGTACATAATTATAAGCTTATATGTACAAGCTAAATAGTTAAAATCGTTGTCTGCGCCGATGAAATTGACAGTAATACAAAGTCGTACCAATAGAGGTAAAATCACCACCAGAGGGATTTGAATCGCGACTTAATGGAAACTGTAATAAGGAGTCATAAAACTCGAATAACTGTCAACCGTTGTCAACATTGTCAAAATAACATAAATAAAATAGAACTTCAATGAAATTTTCGATGACAGCAAAAATAAATAATTAAAACTAGCGACAAAAAATGTTTAATAAAGATGAGGTAAGATTTGCATTATTATTCTAAATAATATCTGGTTTTGAAAAAAATAAAGCATACTTAATTTTGAGATTGGAATTAATTTGTTCCACGCCCTCCTAATTTTTCATTCTGTAAAACTATTACAGTTTACTCTAATGCGCGAGGTGGTGACATCTAGCCATATTTTGTCTGTTTTCCAAACGCAAGGTTTTGAGCGATTGGCACGACTTGAAATTAGTGTCATCGGCGCGGACTGTTAAAATAGACGAAACAAACTTAAAAGAACAAAAAGACCAAAGACAACTAGATGGACTAACGAGACAACAGGTATAAACCAGATAATAAATAGAAAAGAGGCAAAAGAAACTAAAGAAAGCAAAGTTACTAAAAAAAATAGTAAAAAGCACAAAAGAAACAAGTTGACAAAATTCACCAAAGAGACAAAATACCAATAGATTGAGCTACAACTTCTAACATTCGCTTTTTTCTAGCCCCACAACCTAATTTTCAGAAAACAGGTTTACACTTCTACTCAATTTTTGCACTTCTGAATTTGAATTCCCTTCCAGTTCGAAATAAGGTTGAACCAAAAACAGTTTCTACTTCACAGTATACGTCATTGTTGTTCAGCTGTAGAAACCGCTGATTTAAAATTATTTAGGAAACAGAGAAAAAGACAAAACAAGTTCACTCAACGTAAATGACATTTGAAATTATTATGAAGCAAACCGCGGACATGCGTTTCTAATGCTATCTTTTTCCCATAATTTTTCATATGTAACATGATGACTTTTTCATTTGGACACCCAATAGATGTACCCGTGATGTACCTATGTAGTTTATACCGGGTGATTCTGAGTAACTTTAATCAAGTCGTTGTTACAAATTTGAACATCATGCGTAGATTATTGGGTATCAATACTTTTAATTACTACACGTTCCCCATCAATTTGAGACATTAGACAAGTTTCTGTTAATCCTTATTTTCACTTTGTGATCGATAAAGTTAATAAACACCATATTGCTCTTTTTAAAACCTCAGTAAACGAGAGGCCATTGCCTTTCCTCGATCCTGACGTATATAAAATGTCAAATTTTAAACATCATGGTCAACTTTTTTTTTAACAAAGAGTTCTTCGTACTGCTTCCGGTTTTTGCGGGTGTTTTTTTAAGGGTCAAGGGGAAGAGGGAACATACAGTTTTAATACTTCGTATTATAGCCACTTTACTTTGTATTGTGTGAAAAACTGTGATGGTCTTTTCAATATACATAATATCTAATCCCTAATCTAATCTAATATAAACAAAAATGACAGATTTTTATAACCTAATTTTATAAATATTTACACAGTCACTAAATTATAAAGAGAAATGTTTTTTCTTAGATTCTGTTAATTTTGAAACATTTTTTAAGAGTGGTAGTTTTACAATATGTTACATTAGGGAATTTGAGCACTGTCTAATATAGTATGTATGTGCAATAAATAGAAGGTTATAGTCTCATTGCAAGTACATAAAACCTTTACGAATGAATCAATAAATCACTCAAACTACGACTGAGTAAAATCGGTAGTTCTTACAGATTATTTATACAAAAGGAGTTAAACTTTAAACTGAAGAATGTGAATAAGGCATAAAACAAAAAGAGGATACAAATGGGAGAAGTTTAATTCGTAAATAATAAAAGCACACGTACTAAATCACCGCCTCCACAGAATTGCTTGAAGTACTGATGTCATAAAAAACACCACAAACAGCTTCTGTAAATATTTAGTTAGAAATTTGAATGTAGCAACTACTGAAATTTGAATTTTACATTTCGATAATTAGACGACATAAAACTTGGACAAACATTTGAACAAATAGTCATTACAATCATTCATAATGACATAAATATACATAACATAGTTGTGTGACATAATTTTATTTTGATCTACTGTGTTCATTTATTCGATCTCTAAGGGCTCAAAGCTAACTCAAACTCAAGTCTTGAAATTCTGTTTTATAACTTAGCCTGAGTCTGGTAAAGGGTTGACCGTAGACTGGTCGAAGTAAATTGTCAATATTCTACATACAGGATAAAATCAAAGTGTATGTAAAAAAATCTGGGATGAGTACAGCGCAACCCCCTTGGTTTGCGTTTTCCACTCCGCGCCTGTATCGAGATAAAATTCTTTAAAGTTTGGCTGTAAAATGTGTGCACGCCTATGGAAACTCGGTGCAATGAAATCATGGAATTTTTTACGACATATCCTTAGTTCATAAATAATGGACAAAAAGAGAAGTCCCGAAACTGTTTTATAAGCGCGATACGGAAAACTCATTTCCAACAACAATCGACTTAATGTTATTGAGGCAGATAAGTCAAGTTCAATGTCAAGTGCTAATTTAAACCTTAGCGCTCGGACTCGAGCGTTGTTTCACTTTTTTGTCATGTCGACTTCTAATTGCTTCATGAACGCCACAACTAGGATGGTTTAAAGAGTTTATGCCCCATTAAAATTTTTGCCTGAAATTTTCACATATATATGTTGTACTGGACCTTGTTGATGCACCAGTTAAAATTTTCACATATATGTATTTCAATTTCACCCCGTATAGCTTATCACCTCATAAGGAATTTTATTAGGGATTATAACGATTTCGACTATATTCATGAGATTTTTCGAAGAAGGAAACGAACCGGACCAACTCCAACTACCTACACAATGGACCAGACTCTTTTAAATTTTATCCAACACCTGTTTAATATGAAGTCATAATAATGTCTATTTGGAATGTATTATGAGGTCTATAAGACACTAGTGGACCTATGAACCCATAATTCAACGGTTTTCTAATTTGTCATAGCAACCAGTTCATAAGCCAACGGTTTTTTGGGTTTTGATGAACGTTTTAAGGACTGTTATACAGGGTGTGTCGAAAGTCTCGGACAGGCTCTTAGGTGGTTATTCTATAACATGTTGGGAGTTCAAAAACCCAATTATTTTTTTTTCTTAACCTTCCTCTTAATGCTATCGCGTTCCAATGATGCAAAAGTAACATGGTTAAGATATTAGATTTATTGGTAATTATGCAAAAAAAAAATGGGATAACGCAACTTATAAAATAATATTTTCCGAATTTTACTTTTGTAAATCAATGTAATAGCTAAAATGAGTACTTTCTTTAGTGTTAAATTACAAAAAAGAAAACAAGAAGAAAAGTGGCAACATTTGGCTGTTGCTATAGTAACGAAAAATTTAATTTCTTTCAATGATTGACAGTTTGTCAAAAAATTGGCGTATTTTTTGTTCTCGTTGTGTCTTGGTGCAAAAATGAATTTCACAGCGAGGGAATATTGTGATATGCATTTAGTTCTTGGTGAAGCAAGAAATAATGCAGCCATTGCTGCTCAAATTTATGCAGAAAGGTTCCAAGAACGACGACTCCCTAGCATTAACACCATTCGGCGGATAGATCAAAGACTAAGGGAGAACAGACCACTTGTACCGAGCCAAAGAGGTGTTCCAGGAAGATCCAGAACCACCAGAACTCCAGTATTAGAAGAAGCCGTCATTGAAATGGTGGAAAATAATCCTGAAATGAGTGTACGTCAAATAGGGGGACAATTAGACATTCCATTTAAAATTGTGAATCGCATTATTCGCGATGAACACATTCATCCGTACCACTATTCGAAAGTTCATACGCTACTGCCCCAAGATTACGATCCACGGATGAGATTTTCTAGGTGGGTACTCGATCGCGATGAGAATTTTCTTCGCCAGATATTGTGGAGCGACGAAGCAACTTTCACACGAGATGGTATTTTTAATCGCCACAATTACCATATTTACGCTAGAGAAAATCCACACGTGGTTTTTGAGAGAGCACACCAATACAGATTCCAGGTTAATATTTGGTGTGGAATAATTGGACATAATCTAATCGGCCTTCATGTTCTGCCAAATCGGCTAAGAGGAGATAACTTTTTAGAGTTTTTGAGAAACGATTTGCATCAATTGTTGGATGATGTTCCATTGGCAATTAGAAGAGACATGTGGATACAAATGGATGGAGCTGGACCACATTATGCTCGACCAGTCCGAAGATGGCTCAACGAAAAGTATCCACAAAGATGGATAGGACGCCAGGGTCCTGTTTCTTGGCCGGCCAGAAGTCCCGATTTAAATCCTTTAGATTTTTTCTTGTGGGGTCACATGAAAAATATTGTGTGTGAACCTGCATTAGCCGAGACTGTTGAAGAATTACAAAATCGAATTTTTGCTGCTGCAGAGTCAGTTAATGAAGTTCTTCTTGAACGTATTCCAGCAAACGTACAGAAACGGGCAGAAGCATGTTTATTGTCCTATGGAGGAGTATTTGAACATTTACTGTAGTTAAAGGTTTTGTAAATAGTTTTTTGGTTATAAAAATTTTGACACATTTGACAAATTGTTGTTTTTTTTTATTAGAAAATTGCTATGCATATAAGACTACAACAATTAAGAAAGTCTTCTGATTGATAATTGTTCAACCAAAGCAATGTTGCCAGATTTAAAAATGTGTAAACTCAATTATTTCAGAAAATAAGCTTTAAATAAATTTACTTTCTTCATATTTATAATTCGGATGTAGTCAGCAACTTAGGGTTTTGTGCCTGTCCGAGACTTTCGACACACCCTGTAGAAGGAGGTGTTGGATAAAACTATGTATTAGACACGTGTCTTAACAGCAAATAAGCAAGCGCTCGTGGCTAAACATCTTTCGTGACTTATTAGACACTTGTATAATAAATAGCTATTATTGATATTCAGAATTTCTAAAAACACGGTTTAGTTATTGATCAAAATATGTGAGTACCAATTTCTCCAGAAATCCATGTATTAAAAACGTTGAGTTTTTAAAGCACTGGAAATCTTTAAATGACCAATAGTAATCTGATGAGTAATGCCAACTCTCAACGTGCCAAATTATAAAAAGAGTGTCTGCAATGTTGGCCCAAAGCCTTCCACGCTTCCACTTTTCCGATGGGAACCTGGAATGGACCACGTGAAAACATTATGACATTTTATGAAAAAATTGGGTTCCCATCGACGGCTGGTTCTGTGGACCGAACTCATGATCTTGTTCAAAATTTTGGTGGTGAGAATGGAGAAGTTTTTAGAAATATAAAGCAGAAATTTTCGATTTACATACAAGCTATAGATTGCGGCAAATTAAAAAGTACTGTCAACAAAATTGGACAATTTTAAAATTTTGCGTTGATTCGATTACCAATAAAATAACGAGTGAGCAACAAAATTCGTGATCGCAGTTGGCTAAACGTATATCGGTTCTTTTACTTTACTGTTTACATTAATCGTCAATTCACATTACTCCATGACTTTTTACACAATCGTATCGATCAAGAATCGACTCAAAATTTTAGATTCAGAGGCTCCTACGATCACGAATTTTGTTGCTCACTCGTTATCATATATCACTCGAATTTCGAGTGACGAGCGATTAGTAGTTTATTTTATTTTGTGACAATTTTGAATTAGGTAGGTACCCAAATCATCAAATAGAAAACAGCAACACATTAATTAGTCGGGTAAAATACATTTTCAAATACAACAAATGATATTTGATCCAACTTCTTTTTTAACAAATCCACTCTTTGTGCCCCTTTCTGTTTACATACTCATACTCCGCTACAACCTCATCCAAACCGTCACGGTTTGAGTTGAGGTCCTGAGATTTCAGGAACTTGAAAACCTGAGATTTCAGGAACGTGAAAACCTGAGATTTCATAAACCTGAAAACCTGAGAATTCTGAAACCTGAAAACCTGACAATACGTAAGCATGAAAACGTAAAAAACTGAAATCCTGAGAACTTCAGAATTAGGGGACTTGAAATATCAGAACACAAAATATGAAAAAGAAAAACAGAAACGTGAAAAGGGGGTTGAAAACCTACTTGAAAATCGTCCTGAGAACCTGACAACATAAAAACCTTAAAAAACAGAATTAGGTTTTTGAGAAAAAATTAATATCGTTTTAATGTATTTTAAAACTTTACAATAAATTTATATTGATAGTCGGTGCGAAAAACTTAAAAAAACATTTATTAATTATAAACAATTTAAAATTGATAACATTTTAAAAAGAGACACGTGCCTACGAACGCGCCATCATTGGTCGTTTGTGACGTCATTATGTTAAATACTAAACCATTTCACTATCCGATGTGAGCAGATGTCTCTCTGGATGTCAATTATCATTCGGTAAATTCGTTAATCCACGTTGTTTCGGCGTTGTTTCCGTTTTTTAATTTCAATTTTGCGCGATCTCAATATTAGATCGTTTGTGGGCGACGTAAAGTTATGCGTTTCCGAAGAATGCAACCCGGTAAGTATGGGGTTACGTTAGATTTTTTCTTGCTTTTACGCGCGATCAATGGAAACAAGTAGGATTAATTCATACTTTAACATCTTTCAGGAAAGTGTGCTACTCGTTGAAACAACGTGTTTCAATACTTCAGCCCACGAAGGTTCAATCAAGACGCGGCTCGAAAATCTGTTTGAAACCCAACGGCCCAGCAGTTTGGTTCCCTAGACTCAAATCATCAACTTTCTCACAAACCAAGGGTTAGAAGAAACCAATTACACATTATGAAGATGATGGTGGAGGGGTCTTAAGCGACTTGCGAGCTTTTGACAGTTATTCAAATGACGACAGAAATCTGGAAAGAAATGGTACTTGGACTTCATTTGTGACATTGGCATTTAAGATGTAAAGCAGTCTTTATATGGAATCTCGATTCATAATTTTTGAAGTGAAGCCCTGCAGCAAAAAACAACCAAACTGTTTGGTAGTATACTAACTTCTTTCTTCTTTTAAATAATTATGTATTGACTTTTCTTGGAATTTAAGTTCAACCCAGATCAACCCTGTACTTCCCTTTTCTTTAGAAAGTTAAACGTCCAATAGGCTTAAATGTTTACTTAAAAACTGAATAGTATGATTATTTGTTACCTTTTTGTTTTAGCAATTAATTATTGACTCGTTTTCGGGTATTATTGGTATTTAAAGAGAATATGTTATGTTTTTAAAAGTTTAAGTTTCCAAAGGTGCTTCCAAAATTTTAACGGTAAGTTTAATGCTTGCAGTATATAAAGCAGGTATTCAAATCACATTTGTCTGGGGCTCCTGGATTTCCCACGGGGCATTGTTTAAAAAGGACTTGAGAGCATACATGTGAAGTGAAAGGCATCAGTGCAGGTGGATGTCCTCATTCGATTTTGGGGTGAATATTTTAATTATTGTTCTTGACTTAATAATATATTTGTTGTTACTTACTGTTGAAAAAAATATACACGAATTTCAAATTGTAATTCTAATATTAATTCTTTCCTGTCCCTGTTGAGTTAAAAAATATTTTTTACACATTTTTAGACACATAGTTTATAAACTATTTATTTTACTAGTAGAAATTGTCGACTCAACTTTGACTAGGAGTGGTATTCGGAGGACTATTCAGTGAACCAAACCATTTTGTACTACTTCATAATATGTTGCCGCAATTGATTTTGATTGGCAAAAATTTTTAAATTCTACGGCTGTTGTTGCCGCGAACACTTCTTTTTTTTAATGAAGACACGGAAAAATGTTTGTACTTAACTTTAATGGGTATTATTTGCTCTACGAGGTCAGTCTCGTCACTGATTTTACAACTAAACTGACAGGCTAAAGAAATGCTCTTTCGGGGAGTGGGGTGAAGGAATAACAGCTGTTATTGGTCGAATGTCACAGTTTGACCGGTGGACTGAATAGTAGAAATCTGTAGAAATTAACATTGTGACGTCACAACGCTCAGGAACTGTCGGCGCGTCCTCGGTACTGGATTTGAAAATTTATTTTCAATTCGATATAACTTTTTAATTATAACAAAAAAAAAGATCTTTCTATTTTCCATTTTTCAAAAACCTAATTAGGAAACCTGAAATATTAGAACCCAAAATCCCAAGACAGATCTTGAAAACTTTAGAAGCGGCTTAAAAACCTGGCAACCTGAAGACGTAAAAATTAGAGATCTTGAAAAGCTGTAACACCTGGAATATTCGGGAACCTGAAAATTTAGAAAGTTAGATTATATCGCTCACTCGACTTTGTAGGCAACAATGAGCCTAACGCAATTTCAGCGACTTTCAATTCCGTCACATTACATATTTTGCGGCCAGACTTGTTGCATAAATACCAATAACCAAAAATTAATATTAGGGATTACACGCACTTTCACAGTTCACATCATTTAAATGTTGGTGCTTCGTAGTAGGAAAAATGTAATACAGTACACGATGCTTAAGTTTCTTTTTTAGCCTCATTGATTTCTATTCTTGATCATGTTTATCAGTCAAGTTGTTTGTAATGTCAAAATTTGAAGTCGGTGATTTTGTGTCCTTTGAGAAAAACGATTGGAACACTGAGACTTTCCCGAGATTTGTTTATAAATATGAACACTGTCTTGAGATAGATCATACATACAAGTATACAGGCTGTCCCATTTAAAACTCCCCAGTCCAGATTTCTCAGAATTGATTATTGTGATTGAAAAATCCTCGAACAGGTCGATTTTGTTTACCAGGGGCACATCTTCTCAGGTTCCTTTCAAGTTCCGGCATTTCGCCCTCTTCGCGAGGGGGCTGTTAGCCCCAAAATTTTAAATGGGACTATGGGTCGAGTGATGCCTCATTTGAAAGGTATTGAAGGCCTCTCTACAACTAACCACTTACTTTTCAATATCTTGCAGTTTTGACCGTAAAAACAATAATTTTTAATTTTCAAGATAATGCACATTTTCTCATGCCCACAGAAACCACAAAGACCAACATGGAATTTTGAAATTGAATTTATTGAAATTTTTGGGTCATTAGGTTGTTGATTTTGATTGCTAAATAGCGCGAAGGAGTTAAAACTGAATGTAGAGTATGCTACACGATTATTTTTCAATAAAATGATCTAATTAACGTAATAAATGTTGGATATGGCCACCATTCATTTCCATGCCAAAATACAGACGATTTTCAAAACTGTTCGTGATGCTACAATTTCAATAAGCCTAATTTCAGCAATAATGTGTTATGTTCCTCTTTGTGGTTGCTGTGGAACACAGCATCAGAAGATGTGGATTATCTTGAAAATAGAAAATTGTCGTTTTTTTTTTGCGGTCAAATCACCAAAAGATTGCAAAGTAAGTGGTTAGTTGTAAAGAGGTCTCCAATACCTTTCAAATGAGGTATCACTCGACCCATAGTGCCATTTAAAATTTTGGGGCCAACAGCCCCCTCGCAAAGAGGGCGAAATGCCGGAACTTGAAAGGAACCTGAGAAGATGTGCCCCTGGTAAACAAAATCGACCTGTTCGAGGATTTTTCAATCACAATAATCAATTCGGAGAAATCTAGACTGGGGAGTTTTAAATGGGACAGCCTGTATATTGAGTATAAATACCACCCTACGTGATAATGATAAATGAATCAATTTAATAGTCTAATATAAAATTAATATTCATCACCGTAAAATACGATAAGATTTATGCTCAAAAGCTCTCATTATTACTGCTTCGTTATTCTTAATTAAAAAATTGAGATTAAACTAAACAAGTCGATTGTACCTTATTACAAACTAATTACTTCAGATAAAGTTGTTTTTAACGAGTGATTCGTGAGTTGAGGATTGCTTAAGGTTGTTATCTTTTCATTTCGATAAGGCTAATTGAAGGATTATACAGGCAGTTGGTTGCACTCGGCGGTTTATAACAATGAGCCAAGAATGTTTTACACAAGTTCACTCTAAGCTCTTCCAGCAATTACACAGGAAAAAGTTTCACGCTTTTATTTTCGTTCGCGACTTATTATTTAGCCGCTGCAGTTATTATTTTGAACATTTTGCGTATCGTCGGCCTAATGTGAAAAGTGCATAATTATGTATGTAACTCCAAAATCATATTTTTTTTTCGAATGGTTCAAATTTAGGTGTTTTTAGGTTTAATTTTAATGACTAAAATTACATTTTTCCAATTCCTACTATAATAAAATGCTAATTTTATATATCAAATCTCATTATTAAAACAGTAGTTTAATCAAAAGGATGAATAAAATGTGAAAAGAGTGAATAAAATGTTTATAGCAACACTTTATTCACGTTGCTATTGACAACACGAATAAAGTAAAAAAAATTAAAATTCGCACTACCTTTGAAGTTTTCGTTACTATCGACGGCTTGTTTTATGATTTATGATTATTGACAGTTGACATTATGACAGTTGACGCAAATTTCTCAAATTCTCCAATTTAGACTCTGAAAGTGTGTTTGAAGTGGCAAATAACCAGGAAGAAAGCATACCACAAGATGTTCTGAGCGAAGCTGCGGCTGCAGTTTCCAATTTATTGCCAGAAAAATCAAAATTAGTTTACGAAAAAGGGTACAAAATATTTTGTGAATGGAAGACAATAAAAAATGTGAAAACTGTGAACGAGGAAATTCTGCTGGCCTATTTCTTCGAAAAATCGAAGAAAATAAAGGTCAGCGCAACGCTATCTATAAACGAAAATATTGATATTTCAAAGTAAGCCAACCTAAATACTATTCTTAATTAGATTGAACTATTTTGGAGTTTTGCAGGTTTTCAAGGCTCATAGCATTTATAAAAAGACAGACTTCAGGTTGCGAACCAAAAAAGTCTAGAACTTTTGAAGAAACTGATTTTTACAAATTTTTAACCGAGGCCCCTAATGAAATGTACTTATGTATGAAAGTAAGAATTTTTATAATCATCCTTGAAATAAGTTTCTTATTTTTCATTCTTTATAGATAGTATTAATTATGGGTGTAGCTGGCGGATGTAGAATTGCCGAACTACACAAAATTCGAGTTGACGATATCAACACTTTTGCAAAAATGCCACACATGATAGCGAAATATTTGAAGTTACCAAATTATGACCTTTATACCGGCCACTGTTTTCGAAGGACTTGCCAATTTACTAGCCAATGCAGGAGCTGACTTATTATAACTCTTAAGAGACACGGGGGATGGAAGTCTTCTATAGTGGCAGAACGCTATATCGACGAATTAGTTGCTGAAAAAATATCCACGTCAAGAAAAATTTTGGCAGATGTAAATTCAAATGAAAGGTCTGGTACATCCACTGCACTTAATAAAAGTAGAGTCAACTTTCCTTCTCTAAGTATTCATCAAATTAGTAATAGTACAATTAACATTTATGTAAATGAATTACCTAAGAAATAAACCTTTTTGAAAATTCGAAATTGGAAAAAATATTGTATGATACACGTGAAGAATAAAATTTTATCCACGAAAACACAGTTTAGCACACGAAGCGAAGCCGAAATTTGTCTTTATTCACTTATATCATAAATAGCTATTAAATTCTAAAAAGAAAAAAAAATCACTCACTAGTGATTAAAATTTTATTTTAGTCACTCAAAATCAAGGTAAAAAACACCTAAATTGGAACTGTTGGACAAAATTATGATTTTGGAGTTATGCATTTTTCACATTAGACCGCCGCTATGCGAGTTATAAGGCATCATTGAAAAAATAATACAAGCAGCTAAGTAAAAGTACCAGACGATGAAGGTACGAAGGATTAAAATGGTGAAACAAACTCCAGCTATATCTGGAGCAAAATGGAAACACTCCGAACATAAAACATAAAAATATAAGCCAAAAAATTAAATGCACTATGTACAGATCAGTAAACAAAGATAAAACATAATAAGCAGTTAGGACAAACGTGTTTATCCGTATCCGTAGCGCGTATCCGTATCTCAATACGTATAGCTCCTAGCCTTTTCCGTATTTTGGTAAGGATACGTCCATCTGGGGAGATAACGCCGACGTAGGAATTGCAACCATCGGGTGGTTTATGTGAATCGTGCGTATAGAAAAGCGATGCGGATACCCGCTACGGATACGGATAAACAAGATAAACAAGCTTGTCCTAACTGCCTATTACAGGAGGGCTACGGTCGGATAAACGACCCAAAAAGATTTGATCAAGAGATAATAACACCAAAATATTCTGCACATTTTTACCAAGGGATTGAGGTACTTCTTTTTCAATTTATCCTCTTTCTCCTCGTATTCCCCTTTCTCCTTTTCTTATCCTTATCCCGCTTCTTCTAAATTCTCTACCATCTCCTCTTTCTTTGTTTACTTCTCTTCTTTCCACTTTTCCTTCTCCTCCTCATTCTTCGCTTTCTTCTCGTTCTACTTTTTCTGCTCATTTTCATTCCCCTTCCCTTTCTCTTACTTCTACCACCTTTTCTTTCTTCTCCGTTTCCTTCTCTTCTTACTTTTTCTTCTCTACTTCCTTCTCTTTTTCTTTCTCTTTCATTCTCTCCTTCTTTTTCTATTTCTTCTGAACGTACTTCTAATACTGTTCCACCTTTTCTTCCTTCTCTTTACCCTCCTTCTGCTTCTCGTGGAATCACATTTCCGGTTTCATATCTTCCTCTTCCAATTACTCCTCTTGGTTCTCGGTGTCCTTCTCGTTCTCCTTGTCTTTCTTCTTCTTCTCCTTCAATTACTCCTTCTCCTTTTTCTTGTAGATTTCGTTCTCATCTTTTAGTTACTCCATCTCTTCGCTCTCGTTTTCTTTTTCTCTTGCTCCTTTTCCTTCCCCTAATTCTACTTCTATTTATCTTTCTATTTCTTCTCCTTCTCATAGTTCTTCTCCTCCTTCCCCTTATCATTCTTTCGTCTTCCTTCTCCTTCTTCTATTGTTCCCCTTTCTCCGTTTGATCACAATCCTTCTCCTTCTTCCTATTTCTGCAACTCCTCTTTCTATTTCTCCTTCTCTTCCTTTTCCTTCTTTTCGTCGTCCTTTTCCTTCTCTTTTCTGTCTTACCGTTTTCCCTTTCATTGTCTTTCTCCTGCTTCTTCCCGTTTTCCTTTTTCTTCTCTTTTGATTTAAACCTCCCTATTCAATTTGAGGATTTTTATCTCCCCTATTTCCTTGCATGTGTTTGTAGTATTCTCTATTTTTCCAACTTCTTCTCCTCCTTCCTCTTATGATCCTTTCGGTTTCCTTCTCCTTCTCTTTGTATTTCCAATTCTCGTCCTTCTTCTTCTTCTTTTTGCTCTTTCTCCTTTTCTTCCTATTCCTTCTCATCTTTTTATTTCTCTTTCTCTTCCTTCTCCTCCTTATCGCTTTTTCGATTTGTACTACTAGTACTTCTTCATCTTTTCCTGTTTCTCTCCTTCCTCATCTTTCTGTTCCTACTCTCTTTCTTTCTACTTTTGGAGTTTACCTTTTAAAGCCCGGTACAACAAATTTTTGGGGAATAAAATCAATCGGTATGGTTTCATTAAACCTCTAAACTGTGCCATGTACTGTTGGTTGCCCTCTTAGGACATTTGGGACAGGTTATTATTTTCTGACACAAATGTTACAAGTGAATTATGGTAACTAAAACAAGGGGACCCCAAGGGGGCTCCCTTGGGATAGGGGCCGTACCTACCATCTGAACCGCCGCGCCGTAATACCTACTACCCACTCCATCTACACCACCAAAGTGTTTCACTTTAATTACCGTTTCATTTTGATTTACGTTACTCACACCTTGATTAAGAAGTTTTACTTCAAAATGTAGGCATGCTTTCAGTATTATAAAAGCTGCGTTTATTTACCCCTTTTGCCTATTGTATATTCAAAGACAATCGCACTTAAGAGTAAACTCCAGTAGCGCGTTGGAGCTGACACGCTCAATTAGTTTTTTTTTATCCTCCTTCCCCTTTTCATCCTTTCGTTTTCCTTATTTCTGTATTTCTCTTTCTCCTTCTTCCCTCCTCTCCCATTTTCCTATTTCCGTAACTGCTCTTTCTATTTCTCCTTCTTATCGCCTTTTCGATTTCCTTCTATTTCTCTTTCAATTACGCCTCTTGGTTTTCTTTCCACCTTTCCTCCTTCTCATCCCCTTTTTTCTTTTCAGCTTCCTTTTTTTTATTTTTGCTCCTCCTCCTTACATCTTTTCGATTTCTTTTTCCTTCAATTACTCCTTCTCTATTTCTCATTCTTCTCCTCCTTCTTTTCGATTTCGTTCTCCTTTTTCAAATACTAAAATATCCTCGCTCTCATTGGTTTTCCCTTTTTTTTTCTACTTTTTCTTGTCCTACTTCTCCCTGTACTCTCTATTTCTATTTCTATTTCTCCTTCTCGTTCTCTTTCTATTCCTCCTCATATTTCTCATACTAATGGCATGATTTTCAATCAAATATATGAATATTCAAATATATATTATTTTTCATTGCCTGTTAGAAATGTAGGCTGTGGGTACCTCATGTGAGGTACTAAAATTCACCTACTTAGGTGCGAAAGTGAATCACGATTTTTATGATGAAATTTTTACCTTAAAAATTTTATAAATTTTGTGTCTGGTTTGCGATTTTTCAGGTAATAAATTTTGTACGGTGGCAAGTGCTGCAGCCCGAATTTCAGGTGGTATGCAAGAAATATTATCTGTATTGGACATTTTAAAGACGAGATTGTATACTGAAATTAAGTTTGGAGGTATTATGCAAAAAAATACATTTTAAATAGATAACTTTACCATTTTCGTGAAATTTTAGAACAAACTTCACAAATGCGATGACAAGTTAAACAATTATTACCCAGCCTAGTATTCAATTCTTAAAAAGTTCGTTTTAGCCGCCCTCTTTGTTTGTCAGAAATACATATAACCATATTATTCACGGCTTCCTAGATTAGAAAGGGACGGTGTCCCTTCTCCGGCTGGTCGAGTTTGTAGTTCAGGGCTTTTTTTGCGTTCCGTAGAGAGCGCCACAGTACTCCCCCATAATGATTGACAGAATTTTGAGGTTTAAACAATTTGACAATCAAAAAATTGTCAGTTTTTCAATAAAAATCATAATTAGCATTTTTAAACAGAAAAAGGTCTTTAATGCATTTGTTATCTGCAAGATTAATAAGAAAAGACGGTAAGCAAAAATCAAAAATGAATTTAATTTCAAAAGTTTTGGTTTTTTAGAGTAAACATTAGTACTTCTTTTTCTGAGGTTCTGAGTTTGTAGGGTGCAAAAGTTTACTAGTAAAGGGGGTATCAGTTTGGATATTATGAGATGACAAACTGCGTTATAATGAAATTGACACTGGAATATAGAATTGGAAGAATGGTCAGAAAACATTATTTTTCTTAGAATTGCTTCCACATTTTGTTTTGGTAAACTCGGTAAAATTTATATATATTGGATCAAACCAACAAACTTCTCATTTGAATAATTTAGTTTTCCCCTGTCTTGATTGTAAATTAATTCTAACAAGGGGCTGGTTCTTCGGCTGACCTTGTCACGTAGAAGGGACAAACAGAATACACAGTTTATGGATTCTTCTACTTTCACTATAAGGTAACCACAGAGAAAAGCAATGGCTGGTGATTCAATCTGCAGGTCACCAGAATCACTGCCTGTGAATGTATTAATGTGTTCCAGCTTTTCCAGAATTCATTTAAGGTAATATCAATTTCATCATTAGCATGGGATTTTTGAACAATTATAACAAATTTTCCAGTTCTCACGTACTTAACATCAGGCACTGTGTTACTGTTGCTGATACTTCTTGTCAGACCACTTCTGAAAATTTGACGCAATGCATATTCGGCTGCTCTGCAATCCACTAAATCATTGGATCCACCACGAAGTCGGATATTTGCAAAAATCGATGCAATAGCGTCAGAGCTAAATCGTCTGGTTAAAACATAATGAAAATGTAGATCCTTCATCAAATATTGAATGCAGAGATATGTGCTGCGTGCAGTGAAGACTAAGGCCTCTTTTGTTAAGCCACGCATATCTGTTTCAGCCGAAGTAGATTCAATGTCGGCAATAAAATGGGGAAAGTCTTCATTCGACCAAGATAGTCGTGGGTCTTCAGTGTCAGTGTAAGGAGAGCGGTATTGGGATCTCGTCCATGGACATGCTGTGTTCTATTGCTGACGTCGTGAATTTGAAAATATTTGTACCTGTTTTCCATAAATATAACTGTTGCAGTACAATGTTTAAAGAAGGAAAATTGTTCACCATCATGATGAGCAAGATACTTCAAAGCGGCTGTTACTGAGGGCGAAAATATTTGAATGGCCAAATTTACTTTTATTTTTTTCCAAATTTGAAGGACAAAGATGTTTTTTTTTTTTTGTTAAATATCTCACTGGCTTAATAATAAAATTTTCTCGAATTTCTGTTAACTCATCTTTGAGGTAATTTGCCGAAATGATTCCATTAGATGATGCCATGTCATGATCCAAAAATAAATTTCTTCCATTTTTACGGCGTGACAATAATCAAAACTAAAAAAAAGCTTGAGTCCAGGATTATATGAATTAGGCAAAAAATTTTGAAGTGAACAAAAATGTTTAAAAAGGTTGTACAAATCTTTGCTGTTTAATTTGCCATAATTACTTTGGCGGTTCGTTTTTGATTTGAAAGACGCTGTCAAAGTAACAGTTAAAAGTTCTGTTAAAAATTCGATAGATGGAGGTACAGTACAGTACATTGTCAGAACAGCTTTTTTTCAAACTTGACCAGCCGGAGAAGGGACACCGTCCCTTTCTAATCTAGGAAGCCGTGATATTATTTAACTTTTTTACAACGAAGTTGTGTGGTAGGGAAAAAAATTGTATTCAAACCTTGTTAAGAAAGTGCCCTTGCAAACCTTAGGCAATTACAACTTTGTCCGCGGCCTGCAAGAGAGCACTTTCTTACCTTGGTTTGAAATATACTATTTTTAAATACTTATTTAATACTCGCGAAATGTGACGTATGACATAACCTCGAAAAGTCACACTTTAGTTTTTGAATATTTAGAACAAAGGGAAAGAGTTCGTCCGTATCTCAATCGATCCATTAATAATAAGAATTTATTGGTATGATCATTTTTGTAGAAAAATTTGTATTTTTTAGGTCATCAGTTTAAAAGTAACTACTACCACTTAGGCACTAATAAAAGGAGTATCCCAACAAAAAATATTCCGCGAAAGAAATGGTTACAGGCTGTAGAAAAGGGTCTAGCGAAAATGGAATTAAATCCAGGTTAAAAATTGTCTAAAAACCTATAACTAAAAGGTATATCAATCCAGTAGGTGCTAAAAGTGACATGAACATGTCAGCAAAAGTGAGACGACGATTATCGAAAGGTACCAAACTTCTGACGAAAGAGATCTCAACTCAAACGGAAAACGACCGGCTGCAACCAAGAGTCATTCTGCAAAATATTGACCATCAGATATTGAAACCCACTCCAGAAGTTCCGACTTATACAGTATTTGCCAGACCAATTACGAACAACGAAAATGCTACTTCCACCATCTTATCTCAAAACCCAAAACCTGGCCCCTCTAAAACTGCAGAAAAAGATTGTAAGCGTAAAAAAAATAAACCTGGCCCTTTGTGTTATAAACGAAAAATGGTTGAAGAATATGAAGACTTGGAAATCCCCGTCGTTCTGAGTGAACCGCCGAACGTCCGTTTGGAAACAATTTTAGAACGTTGTAATGAAAGCACAAACAAGGAGACTGCAACGCAAACTGGAAACGAAGTTGAAACCATCGAAATATCAAGTCCTCAATGTTTAATTGAAGAAAACCTTGTGACTTGTACTCCAATTAACACCTCCCGGATCAGTTTTACCCCGGAAAATATTAAGTTACGATTTGATGGAGTAACTACAGCTCTATCAACCGAGTCTCGAGAAAACCGGGACGAGAATAAAGATGACGATGAAGAGAGCGAAACTTCGACCCGACAAAAATGCATCAAAATCACCGCGAATACGGTTCATATACACAATCATTTTTACAACTTCTCATAAAATTGTACAGTGCGACAACGTTTAAAATTATTCTAATGGTAGTGTTTTCTAATAAAATGTTGAAATTACCACTTGCCTACCTTCGAGAAGAAAGTGTTCATCGTACACCAACAGGGTAATTTTATATCCATAAGGAAATGGATTGCATCATCTGTGGTTTGGCGACAGAAACGTGGGTATAATAATTACACTTGGTAGAAGAGATGGAGATCGCTTTCTTAGAATATTTTCTATTTAAAAGTAAGTTTGACCCCTCGGTAATAACTAATTTGAGTGTTGAGTGTAATTTTCCACTTTTTATTTTTTGCACTATTGATACTATCTAAATCTTGTCCGACTCCAATTTGTTGTAACAACATGGATTATCCTATTAATCCAAACAAGAAACTGCAAGCTAATTATAGAGGATTAGACGTTTAACTAGTTGAACTATGTGGGTGCAATTGGCCTAGAAATGGTTTAAGGCAATAATTTCCTCAAATGTTTTTATTAAATAAAGGTCGCAGGATTATGTAAGGAAATGACTTTAAATCATAGTTAAGAATGGTGATGATGGTAGCGCACACCGACAGATTAAAATAATTGGCCTTAACAGAAATGATATCAAAACCTTCTAAAACATGGTAACAAATAGCGTCAATACATTCGTAACGACAAAGACTATTTGTCTTGTTGAAATAAACACACATGTATCTACCTGCTCACTTGCCGGCCTTAGACATCTGATAGTATCAGTGCGGAGCCGTAGTATAAAGTGGCACTATAAAATCTACATAAATTATCGGGAATTTAAATTTCGTGATTAAAATAACTTTGTGTACTATTCTCTCCCTTATAATCATATGTAAATTGTTATTTGTTAATTTCTTAGTTATATGGCAAACAATATTGTTTTAGTAAACGCACAAATCTTTCAAAATGCAACACAAATTTATTTCTACAGTTTTTAGTCTAAAGACCATTTCAAAAATATTGTTGTAAAAACACCTCCTCAGTAAATCAATTTATTGAAACAATAAACTTTATCACATCAATAAGACGGTTGGCTTTTAAAGTACCGTAATAACTATCGGTTTAGATCGGAATTTCTACTCTGCGGTGGTCTGTTGTCGAAGAACTTCATATACATATGTACTTAGTAATAATCTTAGCACTAAAAATACGTAAAACAAACGTACGAAAAGCTCCAAAATTAGGTTGCCTTGTTGCCAATGTTTACCATCACGTTATTTTGCAAACAGTTATCACAAACAAAAGGTTAATAAACCACCTTCCAAAGTGCTAATTTGTATAAATTTAATTCTCATAAGTTTGTTAAGGACTTTATTTGCAAATGAGTGTTGTAATGGCTGAAAATTATCAACACCACTATTTGATTTGGGGTGATAAAAAATGTGTGTACTGTCTAAAATGACGTGAAATAATGTCACTGTGTCAAATCAAAGGCGGCGCTTACACAGAAAAGGGTTGTGAAAGATAACGCAAAGAAAGAATTCAATTAGCTTTAGTCTTTTTAACGAGAGATTATCGTCGCTATAATGAATCTAGCCTTAATCGGAATTCCTAAATGCAAAATGTTGATAATATTTCATTGCCTGTTAACTTTACGTGTTAGAAATATCAGAAGTAAATTTAAGTGCAAATGTGCCTTATCAGTGACTTTTACGTCGATGTATTTATGGTTTGCTATTTACGGTTTGCAATTAATAACACGAAAATAAGTACTTCTTAGCAGATTATTACATATTAAATGGTTAAGTAGGCGTACCTTTTTTGTTAGATAGGGTTTTATGAACAATAAAGTATCATTATCGACTCATAATGATCAGCACTAATTAATATCCAATAGTAAAATAAAGTGGACGCAAAACTGGAACATGGAAATGATTTACAAGCATTTCAAATATTAACCGACATCAACCGAGGTCAGAGCGGCCTAAAAACAAAAGATACAAAAAGACCAAAGAGGCAAAGGAGACAAACGGACCAAAGAGACATAGGAGATCAGTAGAGCCATATAAGACAAACACACCAAAGAGAAAAAAGAGACAAATGAAACACAAGACATAAAGGAGACAAAAGGGACAGAAGTGACGAAAGAGACAAAAAAACCAAAGAACTCAAAAAGACCAAAGAAACCAGAGAAACCATTGAGTAAAAAGATTACATTATTTGTTAGTCTTTTATTTTCATGAGAAACATAAAGAATGTTTTTGGTTTACGATAACCTCAAATTTTACTGCTGTCAGTCAATTTGCAGGCTGGGCCATTGCATAATAAAAAAGCCGCCTACTCTAATTTATAATTTAAATGATCGCACGGTACTAAAAATAACGTATAACCATAGAAACTAAGGAATTCGAAACCCAAAAAGTACAAGGGATCAATGAAACAAAATGAACAATACAAACTAACAAAAAAGACACTACAGAACTAAAGAAACCATAGAGACTAAAGCGATCAGCTAGAGGGATCAAGAAATCATTGTATACATGTTTAAGACCGCACCGCTGAAATTAAAACTTCTTTGGCGATCGGAAAAGAACAAAAAGGCTATAGACGACTAGAATAGACGGATTAAAGAAATTAAAGAAATAAAAAAATGAGCAATACAAAAGAGGAAAAAGAGACCAAAAGATCAAAGAGACTAAGGAGTTCCAACAAACAAAGAGACCAAAGAGACTAGAGTAAAGCGACAAAAATATAAAAAAGACAAAGGAGACAAAATACACCAAAAAATAAAGATACCAACAGATCAAATCCAAGGGGTCCAAGAGACAAATAGATAGCAGGGATAAAATAGACAAAAAAAATACAAAGTAAAGAGACAAACAGATCAAAGAAAGTATAGAAACCCAAGTGACTACAATTATTATTAAAGAGACTAAAGCAACCAAAGAGGTACCAGAGAGATAAAAAAACATTGTTTTATGTATGCTTAAGAGCTCACGCCTGAAGTGAATTATTTAACAAAATTAATACAAAAGAGAAAAAACTAACTGGACCAAAAAGAGTTCTAACAAGCAAAGATATTAAAGAGGTTAGAGGCAATAAACAGACAAAACAGACAACCAGAAAAAAGATATAGAAGACACCGAAAACGACTAAAAAAACAAAAAAAGAAGTGGGCTGTGTTATCTACACAGTCGAAAGTATAAGGTCTTCCTAAATGAATCATACATCGTAGTAGGCTTTGATGTCAAAATTCTCCATTCTAAATGTAACTTTGTTTTCCTCAGGCAACATGATGTATGAATCATTTATGAAGAAGTGACTATGTTATGTTATAAATGCAGTTTCTGGAGACGTTTACAGTCGTCATCATAACTTATTAGACATCAAATAAATGTCAGAATCAAAAAGTCTATGTAGTTCAAGTTTTATTGTCACTAACTGACACTTTTCTTAGTCATATTTTTTGAAATGCCATCGCAAAGCTGTAAGGTTAGAATAATATCCTTGGTAGAAGATGGTATGTCTTATGGGCAAGTTGTAGCGCTCTTAGGTGTACCCCGTAGTACTGTTCATGCTCTGAAGAGGAGACCAGAAAAGACCAAAACTTAGGTTAGTAAATACTAAAGCTTCCTTTACAGTTGATGATTAGTGCTTGACATTGATGTCCAAAAAGTTTTAACGACAACTGTATATCGACTTCATTCATCGGTTTGTATTAATTCTGCTTTTTTTTGCAATCTGCTTTACTACTGTTGTATTTCTATTGATTAGGTATTACTATTTTTTGTATTTTGAGAAATTGTCATCTTCATCCTCGTATACTCTTTAGACATAATTTAATAATTTTGATTTTCAGTATAAAAAACCAATCATTATTGTTTCTAAAGCCATGTGATTTTTGGTTATATTTCTAGTTACATATGTACATTTTTTACGCACAAACTCCCACCAGAAATTCTCAAATCGCTTAACCCGTTTGTTCGCTCATTCGCATACGGAACCGCGAGAATACAGAGGTTTACAAGGGGCCTGTCGGGCCATCTTTTGCATTACGCATAAAACTTTTTGAATAATGGACAAAGGGACCCAAACTAAAAACCAAAATTGGATGGTGTTAAGCAATAATGGTTGAAGCCACATCATTATAATTTTGAGATAAAGCTTTGAGCTGTTAAAGTTCGTTTAATTAATTTAATTTCTTGCAGTTTGCGTTTGTGGCTTGACAATACATCGCCCGGATGGCACAGATTTCCATTTACGGCTTGAATAATTTTTGCTAAATGCATAGAAGCTTAAAAACAAGCCATACGGTTGGTTAACTATTTTTTTTAGAAATTGTGCGTTAACTCATTATTGCTTAACAGCATCCAATTAACAAAGACACTCAACACCCAGTGATACGAAACAAAAGAGACCAGGTAAGCCCAAAATACAAAAAAGGCCAGAGACGACACAAAATAAAGAGACCAAGTTAACATACTAAATACAACTTAAACAGCTAGAGCTGTCATTGACGCTAAGAAGATCGAAAACAAAAAAGAACGACACGATAATCTAAAGTAAACAAAAGAGATTAACAAGAAAAGACACAGCAGAAACTAATGTAGGGACCATAGAGGTTTTAAAGATGATCAAAGGGACCAGTGAGACAATTTTGCACTTAAAGTTGGATTGATTGAGGGTTTAAGAAAAATTGGAAATGGAGAATTTGACAGTTGACAACCTGACAGTTGACAATCTGACAGTTTAACAGTTACAGAATTCAACACTGCAGTTTAATTAGAGTTTGACAACTGAAAAATTTGTCAGTTGCCAATTTGAGAGTTCGACAGTTTAATAATGTTAGTGTTTGACAGTTGCAGAGTTCGAGATTTGAAAGTGAAAGAATTGGAGTGTTTGACAGATGGCGATTTAAGAGTTTGCGATTTTGGTAGTTGCAGAGCTGAAGATCTGAATCATTTAAAGTTTTAACAGTTTGAGAACTAAAGTTGAAAAGTTGGATAATTCTCAGTTTAAGAGTTTATTAATGTTGCAGTGTAACAGCATGACAATTTAAGAATTCGACAGTTTGACAGTGTGAGAGAACTGAGTTGGACAGTTACAGAGTTCGAAGTTTGACAGTGAGAGAATTGGAGAGTTAAACAGTTTTAAATTTTTGTAGTTGCAGTGCTGAAGGTCTGAAAAATTTAAAAGTTTGACAATTTAAAAATTCAAGGGCTGAAGAGTTGAATATTTCTAAGTTTAAAAGTTTGTGAGGATGACGTTTGACAGTATGACAATTTGAGAGTTCTGAATTTGGAGGGTTTGACACTATGGAGATTTAGGAGTTTGCGATTTTGGTAGTTGATGCATAGCGTTATCTAAGGATTTGGAAGTTGCAGACTGCGAGATTTGGAAGTCAAAAAATTAGAGAGTTAAACAGGTTGGGTCCACGGAAACTAAAAGAGACGGTAACGGGAGAGAACACAGAGTGATCAAGGACTGTTTGAGTTGGTACAGTTCCGGACATGGAATCTTGGCCAACAATTTTCTGCCATTTCTCAAAAAAAAAAAATGTAAACCAATCTTTATTGCCACTAATAAATAATTATTTTTTTTTTAAATCAACTTGAAGTTTTACTTGTCAAATTGAAAACGACAACGGTTAGTCTTTCATAACAGGGATGAGCTCTTGACTGCAATTGCTGAAGCATGGAATGCATTACCGCAGAAATCTATGCCGTTCTATGCCCAGATGTTTGAGGCGCTAGAGACTAATAGGGCCATGACAAACTATTAGTGTTGTTCTTTGAATTTTAGAAAATGTTTTAGTGATGTTAATTCATTCGAAATTAATTTGTACAAATTTATTAAAACACTACCTCTAGCTTTCGTGTTAATGCTATGTTTGACTCATTATCATATTGAAATCCATACACCATCACGCATCTCATTTTGTCGTCAGAAAGATCAAGAACTGACAGCTATTAATGACCGTAACGACAGATCGAGTCAAATGTAAGGTTATCAATAATAAAGACCATTTCACACATTCTTGTCAGTTAAACGTCAGTAGTGCCCAAGATTCCATGTCCGGAATGGTACTACTTTTAACTTTTTTGTTCGGCTATTTGCAACATTGCAGCAGGATACACATATTTGACGTAACATCAACTGAGAGAAAATTGTAGGTTAGGTGAATAGAAATTCTCACGACGAAATTCTATTAATTTAAGGAAATTAAACGAAGCAGAAATTAAACTTAAAATACAGAACGATAATCAAACTAAAGGTAATGCTCAAAATGACGCCCATTTTGCTCTAAACATAAATTAACTCTTCGTTTTAGACTCTCCAAGACATTCACAAGCATGTGTGGAGTAATGTTCTGAACACATTCTGAACAATTGCAGCTTGCAGTTCTTCGGCAGTATGCAATACATTCCTGAAGACATTGTCTTTCAAGAGCCCAAATATAGAGAAATCTTGTGGAGTGAGATCTGGTGACCTGCTTGGCCAAATTCTCGCACTAATCACTCTTTCACCGAAATTCTCTCGTAAATGGGTCATTGTCTCGCAGGCCCTATGTGCTGTAGCTGAGTCCTGTTGAAAATAACCAATTTGCCGCTCCTGATCCGTTAATCGGTTTATAAATGGCTCCAAAATATGCCAGATATATTTTTCGGAATTGATGATAAAGTTCAAAAAGATCGGCCCATCCACCGGCTGCATCGAAACCGCCAGCCAAACGCCAACTTTAACGGGTTGCAACTCTAACAGCGTGGGGATTTTCACCTAACCATATTCTGTAGTTTGGCATGTTCACATAACCGTCAATGATATCATTGTCGTTCATTACTTCAAAATTTTGTAAGGGTGGTACCTTAATTTTTTTGTAAGAGCATTGGAGCAACTTCCATAGATAAACCTGTAAAAGCGGGAATTGGAACAATATGGAAAACCTGAGTAAGGATTGTATAAAAATTTTAAAAAGGTTGAGAATCAAACCTAATTGAAGGGAAATCCTTATGCATTGCGAAGACTTCTTAGACCAAACAAATTAAAAAAACAAAAAGACCAAAGACGACTAAAGCGACAAAAAACAAAACAGATAATAAATATAAAAAAAAACACGAAAGAAACTGAATGGACTAAAAGGGACACACCAAAAAGATTAAATAAGCCAAAGACCTAAAAACTCAAAGAGATTAAAAAGGTTGAACAGGACCGAGAACACCAAAGAAAGTAAAGTAAAGAGACTAAAAAGACATAAAAGAAATAGAAGACGCCAAAAAGAACGAAGAGACTAAGGACACAAACTAGTAAAAAAAGCACAAAACAGACAAGATGACAATGAACTAGGAGTGCCAAAGAGACTAGAGATTAAAGAAACAAAATACGAAAAAGACAACACACCAAAGAGTGAAAATTTATTAAATGTTTAAGCTTTGGAGAAGGAGGAAGGTCCGTACAGACTCTTCTCTAATGTTTATACTCCTATTAAGGCTGGACGTCGAATGGCCGAAATTCGTCTGGTGGTGGCGTTCTCAAGACTGAGGTTAAATTTGATTTATTTATGGTTGTCTCTTCGATTGTATCTAATTATTGTAAGTGTGATTCCACGTAGTCATTCACTGTCTGCTCTTCTGGAAGCTACTCCAGTTAGCCTGAAGCGGATAATAGTCCTTGAAATTATACTTTGTATAGTGATGAACAATTATACAATTTCCACCTGTCGTGTGCCTCTGTGGTGCATTGTGAGCACAAAATCATCTTCTTCACGCAAAAGATGAATTATTTGTATTATGTTCCAAACAGTCGTGCAAACTGAAGCAGAGATTCAAAATAACTTCTGAACTGTTATAATTTAATTCTTAAAAAAAATATAAATATACAAAAATTAAAAAAGCTGTAAAAAATGCATTACGAAGGTAGAAAATTAGGAACGTAGGTACAGAAAAAATAACTGTATGGGCAACAGAAGATGTAAACAAATGAACAAAGTATCAAGTAAAATCAAAATATGATTCAGCAATGTGGAAAGAATGCCAGAGAAAATAGTAACAAGAAGAGTACATACATTCAAAGTGAAAGACAATTTTTTGTTCAATTATAATAAATGCTCTACTGAATAAATTAATTAGTAAAGTATGTAAATACTAAGAATTTGTGTCTCCTTTTAACAAAAATCTAGACTTCATCAGTATTCACATCTCTACCTGACATGTACGGTTTGAATACAAGTTTTGTAATTCATCAATATTAATCAATCTTAAATTTATATAAGCATCTTGAACAAATCCATTACGCTCTAATGCATCTGCAAATTAAAATGTTAATATCGTGTGCCTTATAAGCAGCTCTACTGTCAGAACCAGTAGTTATTGATCTGTTAAAATAAGTTCTGATTACGAAACTTCATCAATTACATCGTTTTGGAAAACATAAACGTTGCACGCACCGCAACAATATCAAGAAGGTGAGAAAGGCAAACAAGGTATAAGAAAGGCCGGACGTTTTGTGTGTAAAAACCCACAACTTGTTTACCGAAGTTAAGACGCAACAATTTTTATCGTCGTGGACTGTACATCACTTTTAACAAGCTCAAATACGACACAGAACACACATTTAAAATTGAAACAATGCAAAATGTAATCATCACTGTT
Source organism: Diaperis boleti (assembly GCA_963583935.1). Taxonomy (NCBI): domain Eukaryota; kingdom Metazoa; phylum Arthropoda; class Insecta; order Coleoptera; family Tenebrionidae; genus Diaperis; species Diaperis boleti. The sequence continues at coordinate 38,550,853 of OY757242.1, read as the reverse complement.
TATGCTATTGCACAAATGCAACTATGTATTTAATGCATACTAATTAATGATTTATGATAGTTAATTGAACTAGGGCAATGAATTGTAATTCCTTATGATGTAATGACGACAAACACATCAATCTCAGTAATAAATTGATAATAAACTCTTTCGAATTATAAGGGAAATTCAAAAACCTCATATAAATTTACTGTCTACATTCACTAAACTTTTGATAGTTAGTCCATATTTTCAGATGGTTGAGATATATTATCTCAATTTATGGCGTAGGACCGGTTCCATACTTTTCATCCCATATACAAAATATAAAAAAATCAAGCTGATTGTATATGCACTTTTCCATTGTATTGTAATTTTGTACATAATTTGCAGACTTTCCCATGTCATTTCTGAACGAACATTACACTTACGTTAAAAGTTATTACCGGTCCGGAACGTTTCAATTTCACTAAATCACTTATGAAGAGGAACGAAAGAGTAGTTTTACTTCAGTAACAACAAAGCTCATTCGAGTAAAGCATAGGTAATATTGTAATATAGTTATTTTCGATGCAGGTACGCTGTGAAGATACTACTTTTCAGTCCGTGACAAGTTACAGCGCACGGGTCTTCAACAAAATTTTTGGATTGGATCACGCAAAATAAACATCAAATTATGACGTTAGGTTTGATAGCTGTCAAATTAAATACATAAGCGGAAAAGTTTCTATATTTATTTATGTACCACTTTATCGATTATGTATTTTCAAAACGAATAACAAAATAGTGAGAAATGTATTTTAACCTATTACAAACAATAAGGTGTCCGTTTAACGACTAGGTATAGGGTTTTATGCTGCCGATAATAATAAACAGCGTGCTATTTTCTTTAGAAATGTCAACTGGTAAATCAAATTTATAATTAAGTACCTGATAGCTGAAGAGTGTCACATTTCATGATATCAAGGAAATAAGGAAACTATAAAACAAATTTAGCAATAAATGAATTGCATAGTCTTCTCTAAAGCGTAAATAAACTCAACAGTAATTGTGGTTCCAATAGCATGACAACCAGTTGTGTTTGCATAAATTAGAAGTAGATTAACACTTATTATGAGACCTACAGGGTTGAATTTCAACACTCTTTGTCTATTATAAGGTGATTATTGAATTCACACATTTTTCTTACGGAGAGAGCGTGCGAAAAACCATACTTTATTAAATTTGCCACGTGCCCTCCTATCCTGTCAATAATATAGGAGTGCCCGTCATTTAAATGACGGTATTCAGAATCGACCGACTCCTAACAATTGCTGCATTCATATTATAAACCGTGTAAATGAATGATCCATTTCCTGTAGTTTTAAACCCAATTCATAAAGTCGCTTTGGTAGTAATTGCATGAGCAATTTTTGCAACCAGCAGGAAATAGGTAAAACGTAAGTACATACATTGTTAAGCACCTAGTAATCGATTCGAAAGCACACAAAGGAAAAAGTGGCTATGAATATTCATAGCAGGAGAATTGAACAGATTTAAGAAGCCAACACCTTAAACATAAACAGGGACCTAAATTATATATTGCACGGTCTATTGGAATTTAAAATATCTTTTATATTGTTTCTACTACCACGATGTGTAAAATTACCATACTTGCTACATCTGTAATGTGCGTAACCGGAAAAGAAAAAGTATTATGGTGTAGGCGCTCACAGTCAAGGTTGTCATTTTTTCACATTAAACTAGTGTGATGATAAGTAAAATATTCCTAACAAGGACAATTGTGTTGAAAGATATCCGCAGAAAAGACTACATTCTACAATGTATAACAAATAACTTGTCGGAGTCTGACACCATCCTGTCGGTGTTCCTTCTCCTATACTCTCATCAACACCAACCTGCAATTTGACCGTAATAACCTGATACCAATTAAAAAAAAGTCAGTTATAACTTTATCTGATTACGGGTCCTAATTTGGTTTAATTCCACCTTTCATAATAAGATTTTAAAGTTGTCCAGACAATTCATCAAAAAAAAAAAGCATTTAAGAAATTAAATTACACATTAGTAATAAATACAAAATAGGCACTTACCCGCCTGGTGTCAACGGTTGAAGTGAATTTTCTGATTCAGAAGGTGCATTTCTGGGTCTGTGAGGCTCGGCATGGCTTAGCGAAAATATCCAAAACAGCAAAGTGAATTTAATCTTCGCTTTTCGGAGTAACATGTTAGGACCTATAAAGACAAAGAGCTGTAATCTATTATTAGATGAACAGTACAAAATGGATGAAATAAGTGTGCTTCTATTTTATTTTATTTTTTTGACCATGATTTTGGGACTGATCTGTCAAAGAAGTAAAACTTTACAGCTCCAAAAGAGGCAATACGATCACCTTTTTGGTAATAATCGCCTAAAAAACTATCACAAAATTTTTTAATTCTCACGCGATCATCGCCTAAAAACGTTGTGTGCACCTCGGCCAAAAGTGCTTTTTTGGCCTTATCTGAATTCAGTCAAAAAGATCACTTTTACGGCCTCGATACACAAATTACTATTTTGAGTGGTTTCTTTAGCTTTTTAGATCTGAATATATCTGTAAATATCATAATTATTACGAAATTTATTGATGTCCAAAATTTTGTGATTATAATAATAAAAGAGATTTAGAATATTAGAATACAAGGTTATGTCATGTGATTTAATAATAAAGCTCACTACAATAATTTTTAATTGTTAGGTTATACATATATAAATATAAAATATACAAAAAGATATAGGAACTGCCAGGTAGGGTATTTCTCATATTTAGTGTGTGATGAAATGAAGACTTTCAAGTTCAAGACGAGACCCTTAAGAAAATCAAAAATTTTGCCGCACCTTTTGGTGGAAGAAATTGCGAAGGACGCATCAGGTCTGACGATTCCTGGATGAATAGTGAGATAAACTCTTGACGCGAAAATTTTCGAACAGCAAGGCTGTAAAAGGGGTGTGGACGGCTTCAAGGAAAACCTGCTGAAGACATTTGACATAACTTCCCCTTAGCATTTTTCACTTGCTCCAGTGCTTTACGATACCTGACGATGTCACTCTTACGAAGACTCGGTTCTCAATAACATCCCGACATAACCGAGTTCGGACAGAGTTGATATCATTTAGAAGAAAAATATTTCAAGGAAATTCCTTGAGTCCTCTTCTGTTTTGCATTGCACTGATCCCGCTCTCCGTAGCCTTAGTAGTGGTACACTCGGTGACCGGAAGCATAAGATCACGCACATGTTCTATATGGACGATCGGAAGGTGTATGCTTTCGGCAAACAAGAACTGCGCATAGTACAGGAGTACATAGATGCTGTTGGCATGAAGTTTGATTGGGACAAATGAGCTCAGGTTCATCTCAAAAGAGGACGATACGAGTATCTCGACGAAATCATCGACGCAAGCATTCTGAGACATCTAAACGCCGGAGAGACTAACAATACAAGTTCTTGGGTGTCGAACAAAACAAAAAAGTATAAAAATCTACTCTGACTGATTTGGTCTTCAGAACTGTGCGGAACAACAAGATTTTTGCCACAAACATTCTTGCCGTTCCGATCCTGCTCAATTAGTTAATCGCTATTTATAAGCGATTTTTAAAAATATCAAAATTTTTAATTTGGAAAAAATCATTTTTGATGTATCGAGTTTGGACTCGTTTTATATGTATTCTAAATTAGTAAATCTATACCCACTGTCAACTTTGGGATATCGCTCGTGAATTCCGAGAAATAACCTCAACATTTGCGTTTCTCAGATCAAGTGGACAGAAGTTTGAGACTGAGGGATTCGTTTGCGCCGCCCGAATGTAAGTTGTAAAGCTTGTCAGAGAGCTCCCGAAACAACAATACATATATTTGTGCCGGTGTTGCCTTATGTCCCGAACGATATCGAGTCAGTTGTGGATAACGAAAGGTGCCGAATCTACTAGAACTATTCGTTCTCGACCGTCAGGCAGATATATATCAGCAAATAAGCCTGACGTGGTTCTCCTGGATCACTCCTCCATGCAGATGTTTGTAATTGAGTTCTCGGCTCCTACCGAGAATAACATCTGTATCAAGGAGGAGGAAAATTGGACAAAATATCAACAACTGCTGTTTGAACTTCGCACGCTGTATACAACCTATAGGGTGGTTCTGGTAATTGGGTGCACTCAAAATCATACCCGCCGGCTGAAAGCCGGGAGAAACTCAGGTCGTTGCTCAGGACACATGGTATTGGTAGTTACTCACTCCATGGTTTTGGGGAGAGGCTAAGATGTGCAATTCAAACATCTGACCAGCAAGGAACCTCGTGAAGGTCCCAATTACGAGAATCTCCTTCTGGTCAGCTTAAAAATATAAGTAGAGGACATAAAGAAATTTGAAAAGAAATTACATACCAAATGTTATTAAGTTACCTACTCATTTTTTTTTCGAAAATAAGTATTCACCTAAAAAGTATTATTCACTTACTATGTGATCAAAATGGGTTTTCGTACTCACTACGGCAACCTTTGATGAAACAGAATAGTATCTAATGTATCAATTCCCGCGAGAACAAGACGGTTTCAGCTTTCAAGAGAATTTCTTTCCTTTTAATTTAATTTTAACTGAAGAATATTCCATTACATTATTTTATTGAAAAACTGGAAAAATATACTCGATGACATTAGAAGTGTTACGCCCAGAAGGAATAATTTTTTGGACCTGATTTTTTGGCAATGTGTTAACCTTGCATCAAGAATGAAACGTTAAAAATTTGTTTGGCGAATACACTCCTGTACACGTCTAGGCATCTACAAAATGAGATGGTCGATGCCTGCTTGTGGCACCTCGTTATATATCCCCCCAAACCATTACTTCAACAGTCCTGTGCACATGCCTCTCAACAGCAAAGCCAATATCACGTCGCTCTCCACGGCGGCCATGATGCATGCCTAGGCAGAACCGCGATTCGTCGCTGACTACGATAATCATGCCGTTTTGCTTCCCAAAGCTGTCGTATTCCGCAATCAAAGGAAGCACTAATCGGGGACGGTATGAAAAAAGTATAAAAGCTAAAATGTGGCCATATAATGTTCGCATACTAACAAGTCGCACTTCTTCTCTAAACCATGGGTCACAGAGTTATCGCGTAGTAGCAAAACGGTCTCACAGAGCTAGTCTGATGCATGTTCCTCTACCTTGTTCTGTCCAGCCCCGATACACACGCATTACCGTCATTGAAGTGCAATTAACATGGCGGGAAATTTCGCGATAGGACAAACCAACTTCTCGAAAGGCAATAATTCTACCCCTGTCAAAATCACTAAGATAGTGATATTGTTGATGCCTTCGGACTCGAGGCATTTTGTTATGCTTAACACAAGTAGCTCTGATAAACCGTTTTCTTGACACAAAACTAAGAGATTAATGTTTTTTTTTCAAAAACTGTCAAAGATAAAACGTTACAATTGTTATCATAACAAGGTTTAAGTATAATCATTCTGTTGTCAAAAAGACCATTCCAGGAAATTATTCCTTCTGGGTCTAACAACACTTCTAATGTCACTGGGTATAAGTACAATCATGGCTGCATAGGAAAACATGGTAATGTAACATGGCAATTACCTTCTTTGTTTGTAAACAGTCACATAAACATTTTTCATTGACAATTTAACTTGTGTTTTTGTCAACCAATGAGATGCCAATTTCAAAATAAACAACCAATAGGAAAATTATTTTAATGGCAGCGACAATTTTTTTTTTACTATTTGCCACTACAATTTACAAATTAAATTGTCAAGCCAAATAGGACTCGAGGTCTAAATATTGCCAGCAATTTTTGCTCTTCAGTCGTGCAAGCACTCGTCATTATTTTCGTCGCAACAGAAACTCGTATCTGAATCGCAAAAATTATTGTCAAAAATATTTTGACCTCTCGTGCTATTACTATTGATAACATATTTGTGCAAAAAAAAAACTAGGAAGATTGCTCGTGATGTCTTATGGCCCAAAAATAACTCTTAAATGTTGCAAATCAATTAACTATCAATCGTAATTCGTGTTATTCGGATGTTAAAATAGTACACAAACCTCGCTGAAGGTTTCATTCTTGTCTCTCGAGAAATTGTTCAGTTATTGGGCCCTTCTCTGAATGGAATTACAAAACTGTGCAAAATGTCGATGGTTTTTGCTTTCAAAACTCTACACAAATTATACTGTATGCAAACTAGCCCTTGCGGTTCATTTTTCAAAATGATATGACGAAACAAACTTCAGAAATATCGGATCTTCATAATGATTCATACATTTACCTTTGGGTACATTTATAGACTTATATAACGTAGTGGACTTTTACATGGTTTCCATGTTGCGACTTATTAAGAATAACACACTGTGTGTTCTTACAACAAACGACATGTGTTAATCTCCAATAAAAAAGTTAAAAGGAGTTTCTCACGGTCTTTTTACACCACTGAGCACTGATATTTAATTGGTTGTCACTAAACCTATTCGTGCCAAAATTTTTGAAATACATAAAATCTTGTTTATACTTAAAACCCTATAATGAAGTATCCGAAAAAAAAATTCATTCCATTTGACATCATTAGATCTTCCAAAGTTATAGTCTCAGTTTGTATAAATTGTTATGAACATAAGAAGGACGAGCAAATACAAAAACACGTGTAAAATATGCTTATAATATAAATATAAAATATATATTAAAAAAGCACAAAAATCTAAAACTAAAACTTGGACTCCAGTGAAATCCAGTACTTTAAGTCCACCCCATCGCAATTGTTCTAATTGGATAAATATTGGGGTTAATTTAATGCGTTTTAGACAATACAAGAGTCACGGGTCAATAATTATTTGTAACTGATGTGTTTTTCTTTATAGTACACATAACCAAATCAATTTGTCAATAACTCCTTGACAAAATATCACACTATTATTTTTAGCGTCTTAATTAATAAAATTAGTGGGTAATTACACAAAATCCAGGTATTTAAAGACTAGGCTATTTATACAACCAAAACGTTGCATAAACAGAGCCACTTCTGTTTTATGAGAAAACTAAAACTAAACTAAAATTTAAGTTATTTTTGTAACTATTTTAAACTATACACGTAAAAAAGCATGATAGGTGTTAATTATTGTAACAAATTTTCCGAGGTCGTAGAACTCCATTTTAGTAGTAGTAGAATAATTAATAATGAGCGTTACATTTTTTAAATACTAAGCGGAAGTAAGAGATAACAAGATCTGCACAAATGCGGAAGTTGATAAAATGATTTACCAAAATGACTTGAAAATATCTCTTTTGTGACACCAAAGGCGACGGACGGTTCTCAAATTAACGCAAAATTTTTGGACATAAATTAAATTTTTATTTTCAACTTAACGTACTCACCACCGACTGTTAATCCGTCTTTTGTATACGATCAAGCACTTAACACTTCATCTCTTCACAAATTGGATCGAAGAAGACGTTCGCGTGGGAGTCTGTAAAAACGTGATAAAAGTTCAAAGACTGCACTGGTGAGGGACAAGACGATGATCTTTCCACTTACAGCGCCAAGATGCGACTGTGCTACAGCAGCTGGAACTATTGGTTTTAGAGCTTTTCTGATACTGTTGCTGATGTTCATTCATTTAATCATGGATGCGCACATGTAGTAGGAAAATGTACTCATGTGGGTGTTGCTTTTGTACGAGAAGCTGTATACATTTCACAAGCCTAAGTTGTGAATACATCAATAAAGCTTTAATAAATTGTATAGTTAAATTTTTGTCCAGATCTAACAAACTAGAACAGAAATTGGTGAAAATTTTCGAAAACCAGTTGTACACAAGGTTTTTTGTGGAACCGTAAAAAATAATTGAGTGTCATATTCATGCACTTCCCCACAGCTGAGAGAGGTTACAGCCTTCGCGGTTGCACAATAATTAGTCCCTAAAAAGCGGCAATATGAGAAGACAGTGAGTTCGGTGACTGGTGCAAAAAGAAAAATGTACGGAAGGTGTCTGAAAATATCTTATAAATAAAAGTCGAAGACTAACTGAAACTTTATAAGCCTATTCTCTGCTAAAATGTAAACCCAATCTAAAAGAATGGATCGATTCCAAATTCTATAATAACAATTTTTAATTATGAAAATTGAATTGAAAGTTAGACTTACTGAACATTAATGTTAGTCACTGTTGAACATTAGTAGTGCTTATTAGTTAATTTTCATAATGGGAGCAAATAATGTAAGATTTTACAAGAGAAATCTTTATGTATATAAACTTCTCATAAGAACCGCCAAGTGCTTTTAGTACGCTTGTGATTATTAAACAGGTCATTTGGTTATATAAAAGCGCTGGCGTCAAAGAGATTTACATACTACTATAAATTATGGGCAATGTGTAATCATTAAACATGATGTTCTTTTAAAACAAGTAGTTACATTATAAGCTACGCGAACCAATAAAGTATAATTCTAGTGAATTATTCTGCTACTTTCAGTGTACATTTTGTAACATATATTCAAATATACAAATAAGTCTGCGTATGCATCATTACACAGTTTTTTCAATAATATTTATGTAAAGCAAATTAATTTCTCTGAGTTTGTTTCTCAAATTCTCAAAAATCATCTTTCATTCTATCAATCATTGTCAAACCTGTCAACATTTCAATCTGTGAATCTTTTTATGTGTTGATCTGTTAGTCTGTCAATCT